>BHFT01035217.1:0-27050 GCA_004320025.1 Laticauda laticaudata | reverse complement strand
AAAGGGAGTAATGGCCAGCTGGGGAGGAGAGATGCGGCTCTCCTCAACCCTGCTGGCAGTCTCTCCCCTCTTCACCAGCTCTATGGAGTGGCTTAGCCCCAAAACTAGCTGGCTCAGGGCGCTCCAGCGGCGAGCACGGATCGAAGCCTCGCAGAGACAAGGTTTTGGTCTGTCACTGAAGAAGCTCAAACCGGAAGTCCCAGCATATGTATTTATGATGGCTGCAGCATCCCCGGAGGAGTCATCATGTAATTTGAATGGTCACTAAATGAATGGTTGTAACAAGCGAAGGACTACCTGGAATGGACCAGAAACAAAATGAGAAAATGCCTTTTGCATATCCAGTGGTGTGATCTTTTTTACCAATTTATCAGGACGGAGTGCCCTTCAAACATTGTAAGCCCCTAATCTTGGAAGGAGTGTGTGTGTGTGTGTCTGTGAATAAAGCTGGATCCAAGTCCCTGATGATCTTGAATGTTGATTCACAACTTAGTAGAGTTTCTCTGAGGTGGATCTGACCCCTGAAACATGAAACCTGAACTTTGCTTGCTGGAAAATAATTAATTACCTCTGCAACTTTCTGCCTTTTCTTCAGACCAGGTTCATCCGGTTTTTGACTCTAAGCAGTCGTGTTCCACTTGAGCAGAAAAAAACGAGACTTTGTTATGACTGTGTGTGCCAAAAGCCCAGGTTGTGTTGTGAATCGAGCCCTTGATGACACCATGGTTTCGTTAATGAGCTGGGCCACCGCAAAATTCAGCCACAGTTTCTCTCTGTAGAAATCGATGTGAGACAAAAACTGAAGGATGTTCTTATCAGATGCTCTTAATTGGCATCTGAGAGCTTTACTTTCCCCTGTTGGTCACTCAAAGTGGAAAGTTACTACTCCAAACAAAAGTGATAAGCTCAGTCACTTGTCTGAAATGATCTAGGTGGATCTCCTGTTTGAGCAAGGGGCTGCACTAGAAGACCTCCAAGGTCCCTTCCAGCTCTCTTCTGATTTGATAATTGCTTAGAATAGCTCTGAAGAAAGGTGGTGCCAAAATGAAATCTGGTTGAGTCAAAACAAATCAGATTAGATCAAATCAAACATAAATAAATAAATAAATAAAACTTCATTTTTTTAAAATTTGTTTATTGACTGGATTTATACCAGGGATCTTCAAACCCGACAGCTTTAAGACTTGTGGACTTCAACTCCCAGAATTCCTCCTCCGGTCATGTTATCTCAGGAATTCTGGGAGTTGAACTCCACAAGTCTTAAACTTGCCAAGTTTGAAGATTCTTGATTTATACACTGCACCAATCAGAACCAACTCTGGTTGGGGTGGAATTCCCTCCTCGATTATCTCAAATTTAAACAAAAACCAAGTGCCTCACCTGTATAAGTCACAATTAGTGTTGATTGATTAATGGGATTTTAAAATCCCAGCGGGAGCAACTGATCCCAATAAGAAATGGAATAAATAAAATCTTTACTGGAAAACTGTTCAAACGGTTTGTAGAAGAGAGTCCTTCCTGCCTTTTTTTATGGAATCACATAGGAGAGATAAGTCCTCAACTTACAACAGTTCATTTAGTGACTGTTCAAAGTTACAAATGCACCGAAAAAAGTGACTTATGACCATTTTTCAGTTACGACCTTTGCAGTTACAATCTCCATGCTCATGTGATCCAAATTAACATGCTAAGCAACCGGTTCACGCTCAGGACCGTTGCTGTGTCCCAAGGTCACGTGATCTCTTTTCCGACAAGCAAAGTCAATGGGTGAGCTGGATTCACTTAATGACCGGGTTACTAGCTTAACAACTGCAGTGATTCACTTAACAACCGTGGCAAAAAAGGTCGTAAAGTCGGGCAAAACTAACTTCACAAATGAGTCACTTCACCACCTACATTTTGGGCTCCATTATGGGCCTAAGCCGAGGATTGCCTGGAAAGCATTTTTTTATGGGGTTCACCCCTAAGGTGCAGATTTCCCCTTTGCAAAACAAGTCCATTTTTAGATGCATTATTACATTACATTGTTGAGTCTGTCATCTGCACCTCTATAACTGTCTGGTTTGGTTCTGCAACCCAACAGGACAGACACAGACTTCAGAGAGTAATTAGGACAGCAGAAAAAACAACATCTACCAACCTGCCTTCTGTCGAGGACCTGTATACTGCAGGAGTCAAAAAGAGGGTTGTGAAAATATTTACAGACCCCTCACATCCAGGACATAAACTGTTTCTACCCTCACTATAGAGCACTGCACACCAGAACAACTAGACAGAAGGTGAGTTTTTTCCCAAAAGCCATCACTCTGCTGAACAAATACTTCCCTCAACACTGTCCAACTAGTTACAAAATCTGTACTACTATTACTTTTAATCTTCTCATCACTCCTTATCACCCATCCTCTCCCACTTGTGACTGTATGACTGTAATTTTGTTGCTTGTTTCCTTACGATTTATATGGACTGTTTCCTAGTATGCTTTGATTGCTTACTGTACCCTATGATTATCATTAAGTGTTGTACCCGATGATTCTTGACTCTTGATGAATGTATCTTTTATTTTATGTACACTGAGAGCATTTGCACTCAGACAAATTCCTTGCGTGTCCAATCATACTTGGTCAATAAAGAATTCTATTCTATTCTACAAATGTGCAGGTCTTGAATAAGAGATGGCTTAATCTTCATCCTAAAATACTTTTGATTAGATGTTCACCTTTTGTAGAGAAGTGCAATTATTATAATTACCACCTAACTATAAGGCCTGATGCCCTCCAATGATGTTGTCCCAACACTCAGCCAGTATGGATGCTGGAAATCTAAGTACCAGTTTCAGAAGCGTGTTGTATTGTTTACAAAAACATTCAGATCTGGTTCATACCTTGCATTCTTTTGTAACAGGCTCGGGTGAAGCTCCCTTGTATCGCCCAAGATAGTTTGTGCACAGCTCCAATCTGGCAATCTTTCCTATTCCTCCATTACTCACCTGCAAAATATTTCATCTGGATTCTTTTCCAGAAAGATATGGACAGGTTGCAAAGGGTTTCGATTGCAATTTCCTTCTCTGGCAGGAGATTGAAAACCTGTAAGCAAACAAACCAGATTATCTTCAAACACTTACATAACGCTTAAAAGAAGAGAACGCAACAGGTGCGGGAAAACCTTGGCATAACTGGAGATAAAATATATATGAAGCAGCCCTCTGTAAGTATAAAAACATGTTAAAATTACCAACCAATTCAAAATCTTGTTTGGTGTAGATATCTGCCTACAAACCAGCAGACTGTGAGTTCTAGTCTTGGCAGGAGAATTTTGAGCCAACCACCAGGAGACAGTGAGTTTTAGTGCCACCTTAACCATGAAAGGCAGCTGGGTGACTTTGGGCCAGTTCACCAAGTGATGGTGAGTTGTAGTTCTGCCTTTGGCATGAAAGCCAGGTGGGTGACTTTTGGCCAATCACCAGGAGACAGTGAGTTCTAGTGCCACCTTAAGCATGGGAAGCTAGCTGGGTGAGTTTGTGCTTGTCACTTTCTCTCAGCCCAATAAGGTTGCTGTTATGGGGAAATAGGAGAAGGAAGGAGACTTATGTAAGTTTTGCCTTGATTTACATACAAAGTAATAAAGATGGGATTACCAACAAAAATCCAACAAGTGAATATGGAAAAAGGAAAACAAGTAGCATTACGGAGGATTGAGTTCTGAGTAACTCGGCTTCAATCCATCTTCAGAAGATGTATGTTTTCTCCCCTCATGGGGAAATCTTCTGTGCATATTCTTCAGTGAAGATCCCAAAGAAATCTTCATATCATTACTGTTTCGTAGAGTCTGAAAGGTTAACGTATGAAAGAGGATGTTTTAGGACAGGCAGGTGAGATCCCATCACTTTTGTAAACACGGTAAATTGTAAATCATATTGTTTGTACAATGGTATTGTACAAGCAACATGATTTACAATTGTACAAACGGCATTGGCTTAACAGTACTTAACGGTAAGATTTTGGAGTCCTAGTGAACAAACAATAGTTGGCAGAACTATTGGCAGAATAGTTGGCACACAGTCAGCAGTGTGCAGCAACAGCCAAAAAAGCCAAGGCAGTCCTATCTTACATTAACAGATAGACGGAATCAAGATTACATGAACTTCTAGTACCACTTTATAAAGTCTTAGTAAGACCACACTTGGAACAGTGCATCCAGTTTTGGTTGCCAAGACATAAAAAAGATGTTGAGACTTTAGAAAGAATCCACTGGAATTGGGCAGCTAAATTCAAAATGAAATAAGAAGATAAAATAAGAAATGAAATAAAAGCATCCTTGTGATTTAACTTCTTGCATTGACAAGGATGCTGAATTTATTTTCACCAACAATGCCAGTGGTCCTACTTTGTGTGTCCTGCACATGCTACGGTAACCCTTGCATGGATTAAAATCTAGCTTCCATTTACCATGGTAGGAATGAGGATCAGGCCTTCATCTTGAAGGTTACATTTCAAATACACCAAACAGTGCAGCACTTACCATTTAAAATTAGGGGTGCCATGACAGCATGGTACTTCCAATATCTCAGGGAATATTGAGATATCTTCAGATATCTCAGATATCTTCCAATATCTCAGGGGCTGCCACAAAGAAAAGGGAGTCAAGCTATTTTCCAGAGCACCTGAGGGCAGGACAAGAAACAGTGGGTGGAAATTAATCAAGGAGAAATTTCTTAAACTACAATTACAATTAATCAGTGGAACAGTTTGCCCCCAGAGGTTGTGAATGCTCCAACACTGGAAAGTTTTAGGAAGAGCTAGAACGGCCACTTGTCTGAAATGGTATAAGGTTTCCTGTCTGAGCCAGTGGTTGGACTAGAAGATCTCCAAGGTCCCTTCCAACTCTGTTATTCTATTCTAAATTGCCTCCTTGTACAACCTTGTCATTTGGGCTTATCGCAGTTTAAATGAAGTATTCCTGAGGACTGAAGAGTAGCGCATCCGATCGCGTAAGGAATTTTACTCCATCCAGATAACACTTTCCTTAGTGATAAGGATCCTATGACAGTCAGTGTTTCCTTGCAAGAAACCTTTTAGGCTGTGTGTTTGTGAATGATACATAATTTGACGCTTGGGCTTTGCACTTTTCTAATTATTCTGCCAATGATTTGCACCTTCATACTTGGGAACCAACAGTGTTTTGTCATCTGCAATGACTCATTTTATTAATCATTTCTGGGAAGTGTTTTTTCTTTCCGTTCATATAATAATCAGTCTACAATCACGGCCTTCTTGCTGCTCCATTTCACCCCTGCCTGCAACCTCATCACAACATACATACAAATAATTCTCGACTGGCGATTATCACCGGGACCAGAATTTCTGTTGCTAAGTAAAGCAGTTGTAAAATGAGTCGAGCTCACTTTCACGACCATTTTGCCACTTTCATTAAGTGAATCACTGCAGTTATTAAGTAAATCCAGCTTTCCCCGTTGACTTGGCTTGATGGAAGCCAGTCGGAGGGGTCACAAATGTGCAATCACACCAGCCCGGGATGCCGCAACTGTTGTAAATAAAGGCAGTCCTTGACTTACGAACACATTTGAACCCCAAAATTATGTTGCTAAGTGAGACATTTGTTAAACAAGATTTGCCGCATTTTATGACTTTTCTTGCCACCATTGTTAAGTGAATCACTGCAGTGGTAGAATTAGAATTAGAATTCTTTTATTGGCCAAGTGTGATTGGACACACAAGGGAATTTGTCTTGGTGCAAATGCTCTCAGTGTACGTAAAAGAAAAAGATACATTTGTCAAGAGTCAAGAATCATAAGGTACGACACTTAATGACAGTCATAGGGTACAATAAGCAATCAATCATACTAGGAAATAGTCAATATAAATCATAAGGATACAAGCGACAAAGTTACAGTCATACAGTCACAAGCGGGAGGGGATGGGTGATAAGGAGTGATGAGAAGATTAATAGTAATAGTAATGCAGACTTTGTAAATAGTTGGACATAATAGTTGACATAATAGCTGCAGTCATTAAATAAGGAACAAGGTTAAGTGAATCTGGCTTCCCCATTGACTGTGCTTGTCAAAAGGTCACAAAAGAGGATGACATGACCCCAGGAGACTGCAACTGGGGAAGCTGTGATGGTTGTATCTGTGAGGACTGGTTGTAAGTCACTTTTTCCAGTGTCATCGTAACCTTGAACAGTCACTAACTGAATCTTTGCCAAAGGGACACAGCTTCTATTACAACCACACAGTGCTGCTTTCTGCATTCAGGTTGTTCTCAACTTACAAACATTAATGGACCCTGTCCGTGATGTTCCTAAAGCAGGTCACTCCTATCACGGACCCCATTTTTAAAAACTTTTTTTGCATGGGTCATTAAGCAAATCACCTCAGTTGATAAATGAATCAATCATTGTTAAGCAAACCTATCGCTGACTCTAGGGCGTTGAATTATGTGCGCCATCCATTGTTATTGATTCCTAGGGACCACAGAGATTTTGTTCAAAGGACTCAAGTTTTAACAGAATGGAAGCCACCTTAGAGGTCTTCTAGTCCAACCCCCTGCTTGTGCAGGAGACCAGAATGTCCTCCATTATTCAGGTGGGAAATCTGAAAGCCAATTATGGGTTCTGGGAGACCTCAGCGAGATTCCGTCTGTACCAGGAAGAACGGTTACAGGAACTGGAACCCTATATCTTGACCCTATATCATTTCTGACAAGTGGCTGTCAATCAATCAGTCAATCAGGACACAGTTGGAAGGACCTTGGAGGTCTTCTAGTCCAAGCCCCTGTTCAAGTAGGAGATCCTATCATTCCAGGCTCTTCTTAAAAATCTCCATTATTTCTGCAGGCAAGCTGTTCCACTGATTAATTTCTCCTTAATTCCAGGTTGCTTCTCTCCTTTGATTAGCTTCCATCCATTGCTTCTTGTCCTGCCATCAGGTGTTTTTGAAAATAGGTTAACCTCTTCTTCTTTGTGGCAGCCTTTCAAATATTGGAGGAGTATATTCCTCTGTAGCCTTTTTCAGGTCTCCCAACATGGCACACATACATCCCTGTTGTAGCTGAGTCCATTTACTTTGCAAAATAGTCCTTAATCCTGTAAATAATTATAGTTCCGCCTGCCAGCACCACACCTGTATCAGGTGAGCAACTGGCAGATTGAGCAGTGAGTTTTATGATGGTAAAGTTTCTCTTTTATGCTTATAGAGACCGGCAGTCAGATTTTTTTTCTCTTGGTCACGAGGAAGACAGCCACATTGCTGTGTTTGTGGGTCTGCTCCTCCCTTTTCCAGTTTGCTATGAAATGAAGATGGGTTTTTCCCAGAGCAGAAAACTCTGAAGTGTCCCGAAAGAACAGTTTCCCTAAACCCAAGGGAAAGAAGAAACCAATGATGGAACAGAAAGAAAATGTTCCTTTTGAAAGGGAACTAATTGTTCATGGGATGGCACCTTTTTCTGGTTTGTTACAGAACTGAACGCTTGAGGTATGTATGCAGCCTTTCCTAAGGTGACATAATCCAGACATGTTCACATTATTCCACATCCCAGAAAGGATTTCTCATAAATTTAAGATGTGTGGACTTTAACTCCCAGAATTCTCAACAAATCTCAACCAATTAACGGAGTGTAGACTTTAACTCAAAGAACTCTCAACAAATCTCAACAAATTCAAGGTGTAGACTTTAACTCAAAAATTTTTTAACAAACCTCAGATCTCTACAAATTCAAGATGTGTAGACTTTAATTCTCAAAATTCTCAACAAAATTCAACAAATTCAAGGTGTATAGACTAACTCCCAGGATTTTGCAGCCAGTACGCACCCATCTTAACACACAAAGTTGAGAAACATTGGACATTTATTTTAATTACTAGACTTTTATGCTTTCTTTTTTATTTTTATAAATAGAATACTTCATTGTCACTTTGAATGTACACTATTCGACATACATTAAAATGAAATTACATTGTATACAGCTCTCAAAGGGTCTCCACCTCTAATATAAACATAAACATGACAAGATAAATAAATAAATACCCCAAGGTAGTGAATATACCTAATCTCCGTCCTCCTCCTATTCAACCCACGACAACAGCCCTGTCAGGTAGGCTGGGCAGAGAAACTCTATGCCATAGTCATCCAGCCGCCTTTCATGTCTAAAGCTGGACTGGAACTCACAATCTCCTGCTTTTTAGCCTGGTGCCTTCATCACTAGACCAAACTAGCTCTTTTTTCTAGAACTCTAGATTATATCTAAGGTCCCTTCTAACTCATCCATTCTGCCATGCTAAGAAAGCAATTTCTTGGGTTGGCATAACATTATCAACCATAGATTTGCACAGCAGATCCAACTATGTTTTACAAGAATGAAGATTTAAAGCAGGCATGTCCAATCCTCGGCCCACAGAGTGCATACAGCCCTGGGCAGCTAGTAATGTGGCCCTGCAAAATAATAAAAAAAACAAATACATTTTGTTAGTTTATATGTTAAATTATATATTTCATATGTGGCCCAAGACAACTCCTTTTCAAATAATGAGGCCCAGGCAAGCCAAAAGGTTGGATGAGCATGATCTAAAAGCAGAATAACAAGAGGGGAGGGGACTCTGGAGGTCCTCTAGTCCAACCCTCTGCTCAGGCAGGAAACCCTATACCATTTCAGACAAATGGTTGTCCAATCTCTTCTTAAAAAGCAACCAAGCAGCAGGTCCTGGATATACTGTTGCTGGGTCTTTTCTGTGACTCGGCCATGCATTTTCCTTAGGACAACCTCACAGGGCTGTTGTGAAGTCAAAAGTAGGCAAGACTGAAAGGTGAACAGGCAATAGCACAGATACACTTCCAGACCAGGGATGGTGCTCCCACCTCAATTGCAGGAACTGGGCTTGGCTAGTCTAGTGAAGAGAAGGATCAGGGGGGACATGATAGCATCTTCCAATATTTGAGGGGCTGCCACAGAGAGGAGGGGGTCAAGCTATTTTCTAAAGCACCTGTAGGCCAGACAAGGAACAATGGATGGCAAGTGAACAAGGAGAGATTCAACCTGGAAATAAAGAGAAATTTCCAGGCAGTAAGAATAACAGAGTTGTAAGGGACCTTGTAGGTCATCTAGTCCAACCCCACTACAAGCAGGAGACCCTACACCATTTCTGACAAATGGCAGTCCAATCTCTTCTCAAAAGTTTCCAGGGATGAAGCTCCCACAACTTCTGAAGGCAACTTTTGTTCCATTGGTTGATTGTTCTCACTGTCAGAAAATTCCTTCTTATTTCTACATTCAACCAAAGGAACAGAAGTTGTGGGAGCTCCATCCCTAGAAGAGACTGGACTGCCATTTGTCAGAAACGGTGTGGGGGTCTCCTGCTTGGGCGGGGGCGGGTTGGACTAGATGACCTATAAGGTCCCTTCCCACTGTGTCATTACGTTACTCGTCAGAAATGGGAGCGAGAGGTTCCCGCCCTTTTTTCCTTCAAAGGCCTCGAGCGCCCGCTTCCTTTGGCCCCTCTCTCGACGGCCTCCTCGGCGCGTGCGTGCGTGCGTGCGTGCGTGGCTCCTCCTCCGGGAGGCCGTGGCCGCGCCCTCGGCCCCTCGGCCCCTCCCCCTTTTCCTTCACGGTGAGGACAGCGCTTTGCTGCCTCCTCAGGAGTCCGGCTCGAGCCGGCGGGGCGGAGGGGGTCCGTCTGTTTCCGTCTCCGAGCAAGGCTCGGGACCGGGCTGGGGCGATGGACGAGCTGCTGTCATCCACGGCCGTGCTGGAAGTCTGCGTCTTGGTCGGGGTCTCCCGGGAGAAAGCCAGAGACGCGCGTCAGGTATAAACACGCATGTCGAGGTGGGCGGCATCGTCGGAATGCGCCTCCCGGACGGGGTCGGGGGTCACCTGTGCTGTTTGGACCGCGTCCCCGCGTCCGTCGACGCCGTTTGAGGGGGAGTTTTCGCCCGCGGGTGAGGAAAAAGTTCCCCCTTGCCTTCCCTTCCTCCTCGGGCCGCCTCGTTGCCTTGAAATCCGGCAGCCCCGAAGGTGGGAACGGCTGACCTTTCGCACGGAGGAGGAGGAGGAGGAGGAGGAGGAAGGAAAGGAAGCTTTTCCCGGATCAACCTGCGTGAAACACCTTCAGCGGGGTTTACCTGCCTGACCTGGAATTCAGGCATTTGGTTTATTGGTTCCTTTGTTTTTTACAACCTTGGGATGAACCTGCCAGGTCTTGGCAGAGATGAAGGGAGAGAGCAATAGTCCTTAGACTTATATACTAGCGGTTTGCAGAATCGGCATATTTGTCCCTAACAATCTGGGTAAAAGCTGTGTAAGGCTCAATCAACCTTGAGTCAGTGAGAATCTAACTGCTGGCTGTGGGCAGAATTAGTCTGCAATATTGCATATTAACCACTGGGAAGTTAGGAAGGAAAGGGAAGGAAGAAAGGACGAGCAATAGCACTTCGTCTTTTATTCCGCTTTAAAGTGTTTTCACAGCCTTCTCTAAGCTGTTTATAGAGTCAGCCTTTTGCCCTCAACAATCTGGGTCCTCATTTTATACCCACCTCAGAAGGATGGATACTCTCTGCAACAATTTTTTGGCATCAAATTCCAGCTCTGACACGGAGCATAGAAATGCATGCCTTCCGACTATCTGCAATAGGAATCCGAAAGGAATTTATTTATATATTTTCCTAGCACTCCTTTGATGGACAATAGCAATAACGCTAGCACTTAGACTTATATACCGCTTCACAGTGCTTTTACAGCCCTCTTTAAGCGGGTTACAGAGTCAGCCACTTGCCCCCAACAATCTGGGTCCTCATTTTACCGACCTCTGGAGGATGGAAGGCTGAGTCAACCTTGAGCTGGTCAGGATTGAATTCCTGGCAATCGGTAGAGTTCGCCTGCAATACTGCACTCTAACCACAAGGAAGGAAGGAAAGGAAGGAAGGAAGGAAGGAAGGAAGGAAGGAAGGAAGGAAGGAAGGAAGGAAGGAAGNGAAGGAAGGAAGGAAGGAAGGAAGGAAGGAAGGAAGGAAGGAAGGAAGGAAGGAAGGAAGGAAGGGCAACAGTAATAGCACTTATATACTGCTTGCTGCAATATTGCATTATCGCTGGGAAGGAGGGAGGGAGGGCAACAGCAATAGCACTTAGACTTATATACCACTTCAGTGTTTTACAGCCTCCTTTAAGCAGTTTCCAGAGTCAGCCTACACAGTTGTAAAGTGAATCTGGCTTCCCCAGAGACTTTGCGTGTCAGAAAGTCATCAAATGAACACCGCAACCATCATAAATATGAGTAATTGCCAAGCGTCCAAAATTTGATCATGTGACTGTGGAGATGCAGCAATGATCATAAGTGTGGAAAACAGTCATAACTCGCTTTTTTCAATGCTGTTGTAACTTTGAAAGGCGTCTAAATAAACTGTTTTTAAGTTGAGAGCTATCTGTAATTGCTGTAGGAGCTTAAAGAGAGGTGATTTATTTTGTTGTGGTTCAGCACTGTTAATTTCCCAGTGGAAAGGCCTGATTCTGATGCTGAGGTTTGAATTTATTATTTATTTCTGAAATCCATTAAGTGCATTTCCTGCTCCCTTCATTATCGAAGCAACTCTGGGCAGCTTGTAAAGCCACATTAAAAATATTAAAAATGTGAACATGAAGAGGTATTGGTAAAACTGAGAATCAAGTACACTTCTGGTACGGAGGTTATTTGCTATTTATCCAACATTGATTACATGGATATGCCTCCCACCTTGTTATCAAAGCGACTCTGGGCAGCTTACAAAATGAGAAAAACAAGGTTATACAATGATAAACATACTAAAAACATTAACATTAGTTATTTGATAAAACTGGGAACCCATGGTACTGAGATTATTTGTTTTTAAGCCATTTATTTATTAAGCTTATTCACTACTCATCTCACTATAGGTAGTCCTCTACTTACAACAGTTCATTTAGTGACCATTCAAAGTTACAACGGCACTGTAAAATGCCAAAAATGTTAATAACATTAAAATGAACAGGAATTTGATAAAATTAGAAATCAAGTATACAACTTTCTTGGTCCACCAGCCACCTCTGTAAGCCACAATCGTATTGTTGTTGTGCTTTCAAAATTATTGTTGTCAGATTCCAGTTGTCCCAAAAGTGCTTTTTCAAGAGGCTACTGGACTTTCTGGTTCCAGTTGTCCAACTGCCTCTTGAAAAGCACCTTTACTTTACTTTACTTTACTTTACTTTACTTTACTTTACTTTACTTTACTTTACTTTACTTTACTTTACTTTACAATTTACTTTCTTATTGTCATTCCAACTCGTACAATGAAATTAAACCTTCCCTGCAGTGACATTATAACTATGAAAATAAAATACAAAAACACGTCCTTTACATTCATACATAGAAGGAAAACCTCTGCTAAGCCATTAATATTGCACTATACAGTCGAATTCAATGTAAGTTATTTGCGGGATAGAAGCTGTTTTTCAGCCCTATTTGTCCTTGTTATTATTATCCTGTTTACTGTCTGCCAGATGGTAAAGTTAATTAAAAAAAAAAGGCTGCAGGATGAAATGATCTTTAAGGATATTTATTGAACTTTCTTAGGGCAAGCGAGAGCTATGAAGCTCTTCCACAAGAGGGGGAGAGGACAACCAATGATCTTCTGGGCAATGACATTAACCGTCTGGGGTGCTTTTCCTATCTGCCCCTGTGCAATTTGGCAAACCATACCAGAGGTGCAGTTAGTTAAGATGCTCTCTATGTTGCAGTGGTAGAAGGTCACCACCAGTAGATCATCAGTGTGTTTTTCTGAGAAGTCTCAGGTAGTATAATCTCTGCTGGGCCCTTTTGACCAGGACTGCCAATGTGGGCACCCCAGGTCAGTCCTCTAGGTACACCCAGAAACTTAAGACTGGCCACTGCTCCACTCGCTCCACTGATAAGCAAGGCTAGATGTCTGATATGTTCCTTCTATAGTCCAATATAAGCTCCTTGGTCTTATTGGTGTTGAGGACCAAGTTATTATCTCCACATCACAAAAGAACGGGTCCACCTCATCTCAGTAGATTCACCCCCACCCCCGGAGATGAATCCCACCACTGTTGTTTAATCTGGAAATTTAATAATGATAATAGAATAGAATAGAATTCTTTATTGGCCAAGTGTGACTAGATACACAAGGAATTTGTCTTGGTGCAAATGCTCTCAGTGTACATAAAAGAAAAGATACATTCATCAAGGATCATAAGGTACAATACTTAATAATCATCATCATTTCTGGCATGAGTGGAAATGTAGTCATGCACATAAAGAGTATAGAGTAAGGGACTCAACATGCAACCCAGTGGTGGACCAGTGTTAAGAATAAAGGACAAACCATGACCTGGATAACTGAGAATCTCCATAGACATTCAGACTGTGGTTGGCTACTTTTTTCCACCTTTTTTCTACCACAATCCTCCCAATGATTATTTACAGCTTCTACCTCTTCCTAGTTTTTGCCAAAATATTGGGTTCCTTGAGAGCATCTCTTTGTTATCTGAAGTTGGGGAAGAAGTTGACTTGGGGCTCCCAGCTCCATTTCACATTTTTCTCTTCGTTGCAGTGATATAGCAGACTTCAAATTTTTCATGTACTAAGTTTGTTGATGATAGTTCGCTAATTTTAGGTCAAATCTGATCTGAAGCCTCACCAGGCCGATGGCATCAGAAACCTTTGAATGCAATCTTAGAGGTTTCCAAAAGTGCCTGAAAAAGGACATTTTTACATCCATGACTCGATGATCAAGGAATCCCATTATCATTGTCACATTTAAGAAATTGAAAGAAATTACATTTAACATTTATTCTGGCCCCCTTTTAAATTGCCCCATAAGACTTTGGCCAAAAGTATCTTTAGTTTAGAGAATATTAAGTATCTCTAGTTACTTAGTACATAGGCTGATGTACTATTGTTGCATTTCTGTGCAATTCTTAGTTTGCACAAATGTTCCTAATGGAGAATGTGTTTTTGTCTGTTTTTCATGAAACATGCATGTTGTAATAAGGGTGGGACAAAATGTATCTTCCCATTTGCAAACCTCAGTAAAAGAAACAGGATGTAACTGAGCCAGTTTTATTTTTCTTTAATTGGCTGCAGTTTATATATCAATAGGGTTGCTCATTTCCCTGCTTTATAACATTTGTTTTTCTAGTTTAAGAAAATACAGAATGATGCTGCTACTTGTTTCATTCTCAGCTGACAGATTATTCTGTCAACTGCTATCATATTTGATGCTAAGCAGTTTTGGTATTAACCAACGTTGTACTTTTGAAGTGGATGATTAAATATGATTTTGCCTCATGCCTATATTGACACATAGAGATGTTGCTTTATTTTTGGGCTTCACAAGTGTTAATATTCTTTTGAGTTTGTGGGATTTGTGGGACCTGAATGAACCAGGAAAAATATTTTGAATTTACTCTCCTAGTTATTTTATTTCTTACTTAACTGTGTAGTTTCAAGGATAGCATGCATAATTTTCATGCAACATATTTTATCTAATACAAAAACAGCAGATTAGACCACTGTGATTACTATTAGAAGATAAATATCCAATAAGTAGAAGGAAGTTCTAACTAGATTTGTGTTGTTAGTTCTCTACTTACAACCATTCGCTTAGTGACTGTTCGACGTTACAACGGGACTGAAAAAAGTGACTTACGACCATTTTTCACGCGACCATTGTAGCATTCCCCATGGTCACATGATAAAAACCCAGCTACTTCACAACTGATTTGTATTTATGACGGTTGCAGTGTCATGTGATTTACCTTTTGGCAATCCTTCCAACAAGCATAATCAGTGGGGAAGATTCACTTAAACAACCCTCTTGCTAACAACTGCTGCGATTCATTTAAACATGTGGCAAGAAAGGTCGTACCATGGGGCAAAACATATTTAATGACTGTCTCATTTAGCAACAGAAATGTTGGGCATGATTGTGGTTGTACGTCGAGGACTTTTGGTAAAGTGAAAATAGTTGGCTAGGTTTCTCTCACACCCACTGTAATGTTGTAATATGTGAGGTGGGATCAGTATGACGTTATGGACCAAGGTTGAGAGAGTGCCACGCATAGCACAGTATAAAGTATGCTCTGTTGCTCAGATTTAGATGATTTATTTCCTTCTGGTTCTGTGGACAGTACAACGTATGTTGTAATGCGATGGCACAATCTTTCTTTCTCTTTCTGTCATCCAGGCTGAGTCATAAGTGTTCATGGAACTATTTCCAACTAACTAATGAGGAAAAACAGCAGAAAAAATTTCCAAGGGTACTATTATTCATCCTGCTTTTTTAAAAAACATTCTTTATTTTTCCCCTCATCTGTGAGCAGATTACTTTGGTTTAGCGAGTTCATAAGTTATTACAAACATTAAACAGTTGAGCCTTGAAAAACACATCATTGGCCACGATTTTCTGAAACATGGGAACAGGAGAAAGCGTAAATTTCTGGAAACAAGTCTAATTAGGTTCCCCTAGTGCATGCATATATGTGCACACCAGTGGTGGGATTCAATTTTTTTTACTACCGGTTCTGTGGGCATGGCTTGATGGGCATGGTGTGGCTTGGTGGACATGGCAGGGGAAGGATACTGCAAAACCCCCATTCCCTCCCCACCCCACTAACCTGCTTTCCAGCTCCGTTCTCCATTCTGTGCAGGACAACAGAAGACCCAGCCGATCAGCTGGGACTCGGGAAGCATGAACAGATGGGGGCGGGACCCGTCAGATTTGCCGGTTCTCCGAACTATTCAGAATTTTCCCTACCAGTTCTCCAGAACCGGTGCACACGTGTATCACAGTGTGTTGCATTTAATGTTGTGTGATTGTACATTACAGAGTTCAATCGAAATAATGGCTGATCCTATAGAGCGGGGGTGTCCAACCTTAGCATCTTTTAGAGTTTTGAACTTTAGCTCCCAGTATTCTCCAGCCAACCATGCTGGGGGAAAATCCCAAAGTCTTTAAAGTTTCCATAGTTGGACACTTCTGCAAGTTCTTCGATAGATTGTGAAGCTGGAGGTCTGAAGTTCCTCACCCAGAACTCTTCTGGATTGTCACACCCGGGCTCCATCTCCTGTTTGGGGTAGTAATGTATTCTCGGTGGCCACCATTTATCATCCAGGTAATGATGTTCAACTCTTATTCCTGGTGGTAAAAGGGATGGGGCTTGCATCCATTCTGGCAGTGAACCAAATGGAAATCATGCCGAGAATATTCGCTCCTGGTTATAGAGCATTGAGATTTGAGGTTTCAGGCATTCCTTGGGAGATAAGACCATCTCATAAGAGATAAACAAAATCTTTATAAAATAAAAGATGAACTGTAATAACATTTCAAAACCTTTGATATTAAAATGTCCACAAACAGAACTACTCAAATGAAGAGTAAACAGTGAAATTTCAGAAGAAAATACAATGGCTACAAGATTTTGCTCGTTTGTTATAAATAAATAAATTAAAACTCCCCCCCCCCATAATTTTTTTATTTTATTTTTATTACAAATGTATCTTCTTCCATTTGGCGACGTGTCATCTGGTTACAAATATTTTGTGCAATACAGTTAATGTTTACAATCATATTCATTACATAATATTATTTTCTAGACTTATTATACTTGTTGTAAATATCACCATCTCTTTTTCAACTTAGCTTGTTTATTTCTATTGTCCTTCTTAACTAATCCATTAATTATATCTAGCTTTCATATTTTTTTCTCTAATCACTGATAGAATATTTCCCGTACCTTATAATATTCAGTTTGCTCTTTCTCTTTAATTACAAGTGTTAATCTGTTCAAATAAATAAATTAAAACTTGATGAAAAGACATGGGAACAGGATTTTTAAAATTCTTATTGAAAATTTCTAAAAGAAATTTCTAAAAAAAAAGAAAGAAACTCTTGAGTATGAAGCCTTTTTTTCTAAGATTTAAGTAAACAAACCAGTTTCAATTTAAAGTGAGAACAGTTTGTAGGTGTGGTGCCCCATTACAAATGCCAGTGAATTTTTTTGCATGCAAATTAACAATGAGATTTGTGATGACATCAATTGTATGGTATTGTTTATGTTTTCTCTTTCTGTTATCTGGAATACTGTAGCATTCCTGGAAAAAAAGATTATATTAATTGTTAACACTTTGCTTGATGCATTTTGGGGATTCATATCCAAGTCTTCATATCCAAGGACCATACTTACAATTTTGGAAGGTCGAGGGCTACAAAGGCCAGGAGAATCACAGAGCTAGTTTGGTGTAGTGGTGAAGGTGCTGAACTTCAAAACAGGAGGCTGTGAATTCTCGTCCTCTCTTATGGATGAAAACCTAATCTGGGCCAGCCATTTGCTTTCAGCCCAGCCATCTCACAGAGCTGGGGGTATGTGGTGTGGAAAATGGGACCCAGGACATTATAATAGAATAGAGCTAGAAGGGACCTTGGAGGTCTTCTAGTCCAGCCCCCTATACCATTTCAGATAAGGGACTGTCCAGTCTCTTCTTAAAAATGTCCAGTGATGAAGCACCCACAACTTCTGAAGATAAGCCGTTCTACTCATTATTTGTCCTCATTGTTAAGAAGTTTCTCCTTACTGAAAGATATTAGATTGTGCAGAAATAGATAGACACCCAGACAACATGATGTTTCTTAAGCACTAAGAAATGTAATAAATAGAAAATTAATAAAAAATATTTTTAAAAAGAAGTTTCTCCTTAATTCCAGATTGCTTTACTCCTTGATTAGTTTCCACCATCATTTCTTGTCCTGCCCTTTGGTGCTTTGGAAAATAAGTTGACCCCCTCTTCTTCGTTACATACATACATTACACACACCACCTTGAGTTGCAGAATAAGAATGGACTATACCTCTAATAGTAAATTAAATAACAATAGGTTTAGGGTTTTAAATAATACAGACAGGACTTTAAATTATAATGGTCATATAACTGATTAGGGCTATACTGTAGTTTTTATTGGTTTCCAATCTAAAGGTATCTTCAGTATTTAGCCATCATTGGAGAACCTGTGATTGTGGCCACAAAACAGCACTGAAGTGGCCACAACTTTGCCAAATTTCAGTCCACTGGGAGTCATGGATCCAGGATTTTGGACACATCCCTCAAGTTAGTATATTTGAGGAATGTTGATTTAAAATTTGTTTTCCCTATGATGCACCATTTCACCCGATTGAAAGTTACAAACAAGCAAACATAAATGAGAATTGTAGTACGCAGATGATATTGAAGGAGATTGCTGAGAGCTATAAAAAAAGGACATGGAAATATGCAGCTTGCCTGTCCCCCTTTCACAGGAACAAGGAAAAGCAGCTCAATATTAAAAGGTGATTTAACATATTGCTCGTTGCAAAATCCATCCCAATTATCTTAATTCTGGATTTGTTTGTTTTAGCTCGCACAACAAAAGGACGTGAGAACCATCCTACTCGAACCAGAAGTTCTCTCTGTTTTTGTACCTCCATTTATCATCAAGGAAGATTTGCAAGCTCTTCCCCTAAAAAGCAACGCGCTCAATAAAACCAAACGCCGTTCTTTCCGGAAAAGGAAAGATAAATTTAAGACGGAGGAGTCAAAAGCTGTGAATGGAGCCCCCAAAACACCTGAGGATGAAGACATCACTGTCCCCAATGATGTCGACCTGAATGGACTGCCCCAACTTTGCTTTCCAGGTTATTTCTCTTATTTATTAAGATTTATATATCACTTTGCTGCAGAGGCCCAAGGAGTGTGTGACCAAAAATTTTGTGTGACTTTGCATTTTAGCTACCATGTTTCCCTGAAAAAAGACCCTGTCTTAATTTTTTTTTGCCACCAAAAAAAGGCACCAGGTCTTATTTTCGGGGGATGTCATCCACTGACTAATCTCACTTGCGTGCGTTGTCCCCGGCCATCTTTTCGCTGTCAGAGGCCTTCGGGAACTTTTTCTTATGCAGCCCTCAAGGCTTTCCTG
This sequence comes from Laticauda laticaudata, assembly GCA_004320025.1. Lineage (NCBI taxonomy): Eukaryota > Metazoa > Chordata > Lepidosauria > Squamata > Elapidae > Laticauda > Laticauda laticaudata. Next base: position 8,063 of record BHFT01035217.1, on the reverse strand, counting down.
AAGGCCTCTGCAGCTGATAACAGAGCTCTGGATCGATCCAGGGCTTTGTTATCAGCTACAGAGGTGTTCAGGAAAGCCTTGCCAGCTTTGCTGGCTGCAGGAGAAATGGGCCTGGAAGGCAGGTGTCGAGATGTGCGAGGCCTCGCTACAGCTGTACAAAGGTAAGTAGGAGGGCAGCTCCACCCCCATCCCCAGCCTAGCTTAATTTTTACCTGTACACTCTGGAATGGGCAGGATCTTAATTTGGGCTTATTTGGGGGGTAGGGCTTATATTGGGCGCACGTGTAAAAATCAAGCTAGGACTTACTTTCAGGGTAGGTCATATTTTCGGGGAAACCTGGTACCTATAATGAAGGTCAGGGAACATTTGCAGCCACAAGTCGTCCTTGACTTGCAACCACAGTTAGGATCGGAACTTTTGTCGTTAAGCAATGTTGTTCTGTCTTCTTTCTTGGTACCAGTGAGTGAACTCTGTTTTCCTTGCACATCTTTTAAGATTAAAATGGATCATGCAGTAAAATCTTCAGAGCGTTCTTGATGAACGCTCAGATTATACCGTATGTATTTAATTCTGTGGATGTTTTTTTAATTGGTTTACTGTCTTATGAATGGTTTTAGTTGTTTTAGAATTTTAGAATTGCAACCCACCAGAGTCACTTGGTTAAGTTGGGTGGCTGTAGAAATTGGATGGGTGAGGGAGTGAATGAGTGAATGATCCTTGGTGCTCTCTGAGCTTGCTTGTTTCCTTGCAAACGTTTCATTCCCTAACTAGGTAACATCATCAGTGCTATACTGTACAATAGTTTGGGTAATAAAACAAACAAACTCAGAGAGCACCAGGACCCCTCATTTCAACCCTGAGCTATAAATATTCTCCTTTATTGGTATCATTGGGAAAAGTTGACAGAGCACCAAGAACCCCCACTAGTATATAAAGAGAGAGCAAACCCCACTCTTCTTCTAGTACTAATGAAGTTCCCTAGCTGGGTAATGAAAAATGCCTGCAAGAAAACAAGGAAGCTCAGAGAGAACCAAGGGCCTTCCATTTCAACCTTGAGCTACAAAGATTCTCCTTTATTGAAATGAATGAACGAACGAACGAATGAATGAATATATCAACCCCCTTCTGTGCCCCCCTTCTTTGATAGTCACAAAAAGGTGTGCTCAGAGAACCTTATTTTCTTTTTTTACATGCGGTGTGAGATAGGTAGGATTTCCTGGCTTCTCTAACAAATTAAAGTGGATTTATTTCATTGTGCATTGGCCCAAGCAGAATATTTGCAATTTTGGGGGGTCCTTTTCAACAGCAATGTTATTCTTATTGTTGGCTTCAGTTGTGGATGCTTTCAGTTGTTGTTTTTCCACTTAGAATCCATTGAGAGCAGAGTGGTCTAGACATGCTATAAATAAACAGATGAATAAATTGTTGGATTTAGTCAATAATAATCCAGTATCTTCACTGGTCTAAAATTTGTACATGGTTGGAAAAAATGACAAAACAGCATATAGATTTGAAACTTGAGATATTTTTATTAGGTATCTTGCCTGAAGGATACAGTAAAGAATTGATATATTGGATTGTTAATATTTTGATAGCAGCTAGAATAGTATTTGCACAAAACTGGAAAAATGAAAAAGCTCCAATGGAGGTGATAAAGAAAATAATGAAATGTGCAGAAGTGAATTGATTGACATTTGCTGTTAGAGAGCAAAAAGAGAAAGAATATTATAAAATATGGAATTTATTCTATTCATGGTTAGATAAGAAAATAGAGAAATATAACAGAAATATAATGTAACAGTTACAATAAACTAATATAAAAATATAACTAATTACTGGAATATGATATGCTTGATTACATGGAAATGAATATTATAAATTAGGCTTTATAATAGTTGAATTCTGCTAGAAAAAATGAGATTAACAGTCTGATAATGATTTGATAATAATATGATATTAAATGGATAGTAGCTATATATGATATGAACTGAAACTTAAAATAAGATGGAACGACTATTGATATTGTGCACAAGTGATATGTACCAACCTGACACACTGTACAATGGAAAGAAGATTTTATTTAATGTTTGTTCAATGTTTGTTTATGTTTGTTGTTTAACATTTTTTAAAAAATTGGAAAAAAATAATAACCCAGTATCTTCCAGGTAGTCTTCGACTTACTATTCATTTAATGTTCGAAGTTACAATGGCACTGAAAAATGTGACATGACCGTTTTTCACACTTACAACCATTGCAGCATCCCCATGGTCACGTGATCAAAGTTCATGTGGCAACTGGTTCATATTTATGATGATTGCAGCGTCCCGAGGTCACGTGATCCCCTTTTGCGACCTTCTGACGAGCAAAATCCATGGGGAAGCTAGATTACCTTAACAACCGTGTGACTTAATTGCAGTGATTCACTTAACAACCTGTAGCAAGAAAGGTTGTGAGACTCACTCCATGAATGTCTCATTTAGCAACACAAATGTTGGGCTCAATTGCGGTCTTGAGAATGACCTGTATATATAATCCCAAGTCATCGTCAACATAACCTCTGATAGTCAAGACGTTTGAAGAAGCATATTGGCAGATGAATGTTGAGAGAGGACAGATGGACGGATGGACAAACAGATAGACAGACAGACAGAAAGACACATAGATAGATGGCACATAGATGGATAGATAGATTTGATTGCTTATTATACCCTATGACTATTATTAAGTGTTGTACCTTATGATACTTGACAAACTTGTCAAGACATACTTGTATCTTTTCTTTTATGTACCCTTGAATTTGCACAAAGACAAATCCCTTGTGTGTCCAATCACACTTGGCCAATAAAACAGAATTCTAATTCTAGATAGATAGATAGATAGATAGATAGATAGATAGATAGATAGATAGATAGATAGACAGACAGACAGACAGACAGACAGACAGACAGATAGATATAGTTAGCAGATAGATGGATAAATGATATATTAGATAGATGGACAGACAGACAGACAGACAGATAAATTGTTGTGACCTTCTGACGAGCAAAGTCAATGGAGAAATCAGTTTCACTTAACAACCGGGTTATTAATGTCGGGCTCACGGAGTCTTGGCAGCCCGACACTGGAGAAAGTGCCTCCTTCGTTGCCTCCCTCCGCTTCGTTCTCTGACAATGGGGGGAGTGATGCCTGCTTTTTTGGCCTTGGTGTCATCCATGGACTGCTCCTTACTCAGGGCACCTCCTTCGCCGGGGAAGCGATGCCCGCCTCTTCTGCCTAGGCGTCGTCCATGGACTAAGCCAAGCCGCAGCTGCTCCAGAACGCTGGAAAGAGCGTCAGCCGTTTGGCATCAGTTTCAATTGTAGCTTAGCAGCGTTTGGAGCAATCGGCAGGATGCAGAGGTTTCCGAGCACTGTGATATCTACAGGGTTGGCTGGGGTGTTTTCATAATGTTTTACTGTGTATATTGACTGTTTTGTTGTTCCTGGGGTGGTGAGGAGTTAGAGGTGAAGGGCTAGGTTAGGCGTGAATAGAGGCATTGGAAGAGCAGGCGGATGTAGGTTAGCCGGGTGGGGTTGACAAGCAGCTATAATAAGCTCTGAGAGGCAGTGGTTCTACTTGGAATTACTCCAGTGTTGCCTTTTGGGACTATTGTGAGAGTGACTGAAGAAATAAATCTTGATTACTACAACCCTTAATTGTGCGTACAGTGGTTTTTCAGTGCAAATCCTCAAGTACCCAGCAAGGCTAACACTTAACTGATGCAGCGATTGACTTAAACAACTGTGGCGAGAGGGGTCGTAAAATGGGGCAAAATTCATTTTGCATCTGTTTCACTTAGCAACATAAACATTGGGGTCAATGGTAATTGTAAGTTGAGGACTACCTATAGTTCAAAAGGGATGGTTTTTTTATAAGCCCTGCTAATGTTCAGGGATTTATAAATATGTGAATTATGGTCCTTTGACTGATGTCATATTCTGGGAGACCCGTGCTCTTTTTCTGCAATGCTTTTATTTTGCTTTTTTTCTTTTTTACAGGAGGATTTTATATCACGGGAGAATCGAGGGAGAACCATTTTCACTTTCTCGTTTTCACAGATGTCTTTGGAAACCGAACGTATGGAGTTGTGGCCCAGTATTACCAGCCTATGCAAGTATGTTTTTTTTTAAATGATTTTGACCTTAAGGAAGCTATTGTAGAGCTGGATCGTTGATTAATTTCAGAATGTATTGACTGTTGTGGTTAGACGGCAGCAGGTGCGGATGGCTGAGGAGAGCGAGGACTCAGATGAGGGGCCATTAGGGAGTGGACTGCTGCCTTCAGAGATGGTGGGGACTGGCAGCAGCGATGAGGAGGTTTCTGAGGAGCCTGTGCCAAGTGCGCTTGCATGCAGGATTGCTCACAGGAAAGAGCAGCTGCAACAGCACAGGCAACTTGGAAGTAAAGCTGCAAGGTAATGGCCCCTCCTTCAAGAAGATAAAAGGCGGTTGTGAAGCGAACGTTCTTTGCAGGAAGCAAAGATGTTTTAAAACTCAGTCTCATGGACATTACAATATCTTAATTTGGTATTTGAAGACTGTTGTGTTGTGAAATATTTCTTATCTATGACTCTTGGTGGTCTTGCACAGTTTTGGCAAGGTTTATGCTTTTCAAAGTTAATTAGTTTTCAGCAGCCTTTTAACCAGGGATTTGTAAGATTCATTAAAAGGTTTCGGTTCCCTTTGGTTATTGTTTGTCTTATTGGAAAAAGGTTTGGGACAGAACATTGATGAAAGATTGTCCTTGATTTATGCCCAGCCCCTTAGCAACCATTTCAAGTTACGACAGACCCCGAAAATGGGACTTACAATCCACATTCCATATTCCAACATCTCCCCCTGTTCCCTCCCCCCTGTCCCCAGATGATACAACTATATTTGAGCAATCATGTTTGCAACCATTTGCAGTGCCTTGATCACAATTTACAATGTTTATAGCAGAAACCATTAGTTACTGCTAGTTTCAATCAAAAGCTACCCCATAGCAACCAATAGTTTGCTTCATGGCTGCAGGTTTAGCATAACAAAAAAGGTTGTAAAATTGAAAGGGGTGGTCCTGCCAGAGGAGGGGAGAATGTCAGTGCCTGAGGAATGTCAACTATTCAACATGGAGACGGCAGTTACTGTGCTCGAGACCATGTTCCAGAAGGGAGAATCTGACCTGGATTACATCCAGACAACGTTGGAGTTTGAAATGATGAGACGGCTCCCTAACGGACTCGCCAAAGAGGAAAATCCTCTGGTCCTGATACAGCAGCTGTCAGTAGTGAAATTGCGTTACAAAACCTTGTGCGAGCAGCTGGAGAAGATTTCCATGGAGCGGCGAGAGTCCATGCATGCTATCCGGGCCACTCTGATTAAAACAGCGAAGTTGGTTCAGGAAATACAGGAACACGCCGGGACAGAGATCTCTTCTCTGTCTGAAGAACAACAGCTTGCATTTGCTGTATCAGACTCCTAAAATGATAGAAGGTTTGACAGAACAGAATTGAATTGTCCAAAAATTAAATCCGCTGATGTCCTGCATGAACATTTCAGAAAATGTTCATGCAGTGGGAGGTGATGAAAGTGGCCACATACCTTTTCGTGTATATATATATTTTTTACTCTGTTGGAGATTATTCCTGTGTTTGATGCCTAGGTTCCCCAGACATCATAAGACCACCAATGTATGAAAGGTGCTATTTTGAATTATGTGCTGGTGTCGATATTGTAACTTTATTAAAAATGTGAAAAAGTTTACAAAACGATCAGCCAGTTCACATGGTCTGAATGCCTCTGCCCAAAGGGCAGGGTTTTTGTCTGTATATTATTGGTGTAACCCTGCCCTTCCAGTATTTACATGTGACTCAGGTTAGCTGTCAGTAATGACAATTGATTTCTGACCTAGCTCAACATTCTGGAAAAATAAAATGAATAAAACAAAAACAACAAAAAAAAAGGTTGTAAAATTGACTCCTGTCATGTGTTGACTCGTTTTACAACCATCACAACTGGCTCCATTACAGTCGTTACTCAAGTACTAACTGTATTTTGTGCCTCTTGCTTATTTTGTGCTCTTGATTCTCTTATGTTTGCAGCATGATTTTATGAAACAGGTTATCGCTGTTGATTGTATTTTCTAATCGTAGAATTATATAGAATGAATCCATTCAATAGTCTTTTGATCTGGCTAACTTTGTAATATAGAGTTGGCTTCTGAAACTTGGACTTGTACCAAATCATTTATAAACTGGATTGGGTTTGAGGTATCTTAATATATCCAGTAATTTGCCTAAAACTGGCCATTCATATTTTTTGGGTTTCATTCCATTTCATTTCTGTTTTGTTAAATTCTTTTTTTTTTTTCAAGTATAATTTTTGTTAATGATTTTTACATCAGTAAAAAGCAAATGGAAATAGAATCTATGAAGAAAGGAGAGAAGGAAATGATGAAAAGGAAAGTACAGTATGCAAAGTAGAATAAGAAAGAAAGAAAAATGGTTAAATACGGTGTTTCCGCAAAAATAGGACTTATCCCCCAAAATAAGCCCTAGCCTGATTTTTAAACTTGCATCTAAAATAAGCCCTGCTCCCGAAATAAACCCTAGTGAAGGAGGATGGGTGTGGCTAACATAGGAGGTGATGAGTGCGTGTAGGCTGATGGTGTCGGAAAGCCGAGAGTTAGTGGGCTGGACCATGCAGGCAGCTGCGGACACTGGCAGCAGACTGTCAGAGACGCGGGAGGAAAGGGAAGTGATCCAGATGTGTTGCGTGGGCCATGGAAAAGCCGAGAGTCAATGGGCTGGAGCAGGTGGCCGGCCATAAGAGACTCATATTTGTGTCTCTCAACACTTATAAACAAACCTCTGGAGTCTTCGGAGTCTGGTAGCAGCGAAGCAGAGGACCCAGGGGCGCCTGTTCCCAGTGTGCATGTGCGCTGAGCTGCCAGAAGGCGAGAGCATCTGAAGCTGAAGGGGCGACTCAGGAGTAAGGCTGGGAGATAATTGCCCCTCCCATAAGGGATAAAAGTCAGTCCTCGATGCCGAAGAGCTTTGCAGGAAGCAAAGCAGTTCAGTAATCTCCGAGTCCTTCGTGAAGTTCTGTACTCTGATCATTTTTTTTCTGGGTTTTTGGGTTGCTTTATGTAAGCCTTAATTGGACTTCTGTTTCTTGGCATCATTCGACAGCACTGAAAAAGCGTGCTCTTATTTGGAGGATCTGTGTCCAATGAGTTTTGGCTGGGAATGCAAGTAATTCCCAGCATTGCATGAAAAAAAAGGTTTTACTTTTAAATTCAGTTTGTGTTTTTATGAAGTTTGATGAAGCCAGGGTCAGAGGTGTCCATGTGAATGACATCCCCATCCTTGAAAGACAACCGCTTTGCAAGCAGTTGTGTGTTTTTTCTTTCTTTAGGAGGGACGCCTTTACAATGGGCAGGCACATTGGGATAACCTTCAAAGCACCAGAGCTGATTCGTACTTCGTACCATTTGCTGTTTGTGTCATATCCAGGTACCCATATTTCAACGCCCTGAAGGACTGTTTGTCTTGGTAAGGATAAATATTTGGGTGGCTTTTTTTTTTTTTTCTTTGGGAGGACAAATAATGCTGCTGGGATAGAGCCACAATTTTGTTAGCAGTTAGAGGTCGTCCTCAACTTACAACCGTTCATTTAGTGCAGGGGTCTCCAGCCTTGGCTGCTTTAAGCCTGGTGGACTTCAATGTCCAGAATTCAGCTTTGATTTGCTGGGGAATTTTGGGAGTTGAAGTCCACCAGGCTTAACCAACCGTGTTACTAACATAACAACTGTGAATGATTCACTTAACAACTCTTACAAGAAAGGTTGTAAAAAGGGGAAAAAGCAGGGGTGGGATTCAAAAATCCCAGCAACTGGTTCTCTGCCCGTTTGCTGGATGGGCGGGGTCATAGTGGGTGGGGCCTACCAGAACTTCCTATTTCCAGCTTCCAGTGGGCTTCCAGAGATCCAGGGAGACCATTTTTGGTCCAGAGCCCCCCGAGGCCTCTGGGAGGGCAAAAATGG
>BHFT01035215.1:0-11434 GCA_004320025.1 Laticauda laticaudata | reverse complement strand
ATCTGTCTATCTGTCTATTCATACATACATGGAAAGAGCGAATCCATTTCTGCAATGAATTGGCTACCTTCAAATGCATTTCCTGAATAAGCCCTCAAGGGCTGTGTTCAAAGATCATTCTACACTATTTTCAAAAATAATATGAAGTGTTATCACAAAGCAGAATCCCAATCACTATCTCATTGTTTTCTACTGAAAATGGAAAAAGTAAAATGTAGAAAGCAGAAAATTGGCCTAATTTAACCTAATGAAGCTTAAACAATGGACAAATTCACATGTGTATTCAAAAGTGAGTCCCAAGGTATATGGACACTGTTTCAAGGCACTTAAAACTTTTCATGTTTGTTTATTTATTGCCTTGTGTAAAACCACAGTCTTGCTTAAGACCATCAAGTCCCCTCTTCTATTTTACTTGTCCTTGGAATATACCATGGACAATGTATTCTTGCATTATTAAACAGTAGATTCAATTCCTCAACGCAGGTCTATTTAACCTCCAGAAACATTCCCAAGCATATTGAGTTGCAGACTTAGCAACTGGAGTATTATATACTGTTACTCTGAATGCAATCATGCTTCATAAATAAGACTACCTTTTCCTAACCTGGAATCTTTTATTTTGTTGTGTTGTAGCGACCATAAATTGTAGGTGGCATGATTAAAGATCATTAAAAACTAGAATTCATCATAATTATCAGCTTGGATAAAGTAGTAATAATGTGGCACAAATTTGGATAGTTGAAGTGTGTCACATAAAATAATTTCACTGTTTTCCTGAAAGACATTGAGCATAAATCTAAATTCATGAAGTAGCAATCATTGTTAAATATGGCTAATACTCTCAGGGGCAGTTCAATAAATAATTCCTTTCAAATCAGCTTCCATATAAACCTTGTGGAAGGTAGTGGATTCTATCCCTGCTAATTTCAGAGTACCCTGTAAAATGTTTATTTCTAAAAACCTGGAGACATGCAACCAGATTTAAGTAAACCATATGGAATTGAATGTATCCCCTTATGTACAAAGGCCAATATGCTCTCTCAAACGGGTTTATTTTTAGAAAGTTCACCAGGAACATTCTGGAGATTTGAGCTTTATTCCAAGTGCCAAATTAAAGTTATCCTGTGATTGAAAACAATATATTTTCAGTGACCTGTTTTCTCTTTTATTATACAGATTCATGTGAATGTGGAGGGGGTGAAAGACTATGGAGAAATAAGTTACCNTTTATTATACAGATTCATGTGAATGTGGAGGGGGTGAAAGACTATGGAGAAATAAGTTACCTTATCTATTTGTTAAGGCACCCAGGAGTGGCCCTCTGGACATTTCAGAGGTAGTTGCCAACATAATAAATCAAAGCAATAGATCATGTATTGGTGGCAGTTTGTTCTTCAGGCAGTAATGCTACAGAATTTTTCAACTGGGAAATTCTGGAAGGTCAGCATAATATATATACTTGCACCTTACTTGTGGAAGAACATTTTAATGTGGTTTGTTTAGAAGAGCTTCATTTTTTATGTCATCCTTCCTCAGATGCCCTCCAGATATGTTTAAAACCATTAATTGCTCAAGTCAGCAGGGCCAGGCTCATTTCAGGTCAAAATGATAGAGTGTGTAGTCCAACTAATGTAGATGCCCAGTAGGTGACAGATAGATTTTAATCTTCTTTTAAATTTATCTATTGGTTATCTGATTTAAATTGGGGCTTTCAACAGATGTGTTTGCAACAATATTTTTCTTGAAACCAGATTTCAACAGGTATATATAATAATATATAATATATATATATATATATATATTATATATATATATATATATATATATATATATATATATATATATGTCTGTTCAGCTTCCTTCGGGTATTATCCCACTTCATTGGAGTGCTGTTAAAATTGTAGCAAAGTTTCAGCAGAATTTCATCTGCCATCATCAGGCTTCTGTATGATACAGATGAGATTCTGCTGAAACGTTGCTACAACTTTAACAGCACTCCAATGACGTGGGATAATAACCGAAGGAAGCTGAACAGCACACATGTAAGTACCCGTGAAAGCCTAAAAAACAAACATAAATATATACTATACAGATAAAATCAGTAAGATAACTACACAGGCATCACATTTCAAGACTGCCTTCAAAACAGACAAAAAAAATAGCAGCCATCCTGAGGAACCCCAAAGACAAAATTGACTGGAAAACCAAGGCTATACGAAATTCCCTGTACATCAATGCCCGGCCACATCGATGGACAGACCAATAGAAGAATAAGTACCCGCCCTAGATGACACAAAAAATGTCAGTAAAAAATCTGGAACACACCTCTCACTAGTCCAACACGTAGAAAACCACAGGTCACACATCAACTGTCAGTGGCACCAAAACCGCTAGCCATATATAGAAAACCTCCAGCCACAGAAATTTTTTTCATCAAGAAGAAGCCATACAGATTGGAAAAAAGACCTGAACAGCAATGAATAGAAGAGATGATTCCAGCAGACTGTCAATCATTTGGAAGCCTGCACGTCTCAAATAGAAAGATCTCCACACACAAAAAACAGACAACACCACCCTGCACAGGACAGACTCCCTCTGATGCCATCCAACTCAACACCCCCCCACAGGCACCCCAGGTGAAACCCAGGTTGCTGATGAAGAGCAGCCCGTCCTTTCACACGAAGCCAAGCAAAGCATTGAATAGCTCAACACAAGAATACAATTTGCCTCGCCAGGTCCCAATTCATAGCCAAGTCCAAAAAACAGACAGAAGAAAACCAAGAAAACACACTATCAATCAACGACTCTCAAGTCAATGAACACACAGACCTGAGAATTCAATGCCAAAGCGAGAAGAGACCAAAGCCCTCAAATTTGAAACAGAGGAAGAGAGAAACTCCTGAGAAGGCCCTGATTGATGTGCCAGCCTATGAGATGCTGCTGAAATACGTTGCTCACAAACTTTAACAGAACTACAGATGACGTGGGATAATACCCGAAGGAAGCTAAAAACCATGCGACAAATTATTATATATATATATATATATATATATATATATATATATTTATATATTATATATATATAATATTATATAATATATATACATTTTATTAAAAAAAGCAAAAAACAATGAACATAGTGTAATCATCTGACAATACCTGTTTGTCAGACATATCTATTGTATTATATATATAATATACACATTTACATAACATATACAGTTTGTACATTTCAACAAATTTCCATATTTCTGGGTCCTTTATCCTACAAACCTTTTCTATTTAATATCTGAATCTCCCTTTTGCCCACCATTGGTAGAATATATCCCATACTTTGTAATATTTAGTCTCATCCTTATTTTTTATTTCCAAAGTTAATTTGTCCATTTCAGTGCATATCCATATTTCTTTAATTGCTTCACTTTCATCGGGAATCTTTCCACTTTTGAGCATAAGCTAACCTTGCTGCTGTAATCACATGTATTATTAGATAAGTTAGTTCCTTATTGTATCTTTCTGTAATGATTCCCAGCAGGAAAGGATTTCAATAGTTTTTGAATCCAACCACGCATACAGTCATATATCCAGGGGTGTCAAACTGGTAGCCCATGGGGCAGATGCATCACACACAGGCCACGCCAATCCCAGCTGTGTAAATGGGAAAAACATCGCGAAACATCACATGAAAGCAAGTTTGATACCCATGGTGTATCCCATTCGATAGTTATAGCATCTGCTTCTTTCAAAACCAGCTGGATAAGGACTGATCCCAAGTTTCACTTACTCACAATGTAGAAGAAAATACATAGATTCATCTGACACATGACAGAAATAGGATTCTTTGTTCTTTAAGCAAAGTGGCAGAGTCTGGGGATATCCTGAAAGCATACATTTAGTAGGGCTCTGTAATGCAAATGTGGCCATCAGCACAATAAATAACAGCAAAGGCTTGGATATCCTAGCTCAAAACCTGTCATGGTGATGACACCATTGCTTTGAAATTGTACCTGTACTTTCTTTGTCATTTGCAAATAGCTGGGAGCAGTAGCTGAAACGCAGTGCAAAGATAACAAAGGGATTTTGACTTTTTGCATACAATCTCTATAATTAGAGAAGAGAAAGGAGAAAAAGAAGCACAATAATTCAGCAAACATCCCTGCTGCAGAGTAATATAACAAAACATGAATTACCAGCAAAGAGGATGCTTTTTAAATTTCACTGCAAGGTGTATAAAAGTATTGTCATGTCCAAAAAGATTTTAAGCCTGCCTACCTTCGTAAGTCATTTGCTTCCAGAAGTGCAACTTTTGGGATGACATTTCTGTAATTGTAGGATCACCCCAAATATCTAAAGAAAAGCTTGCACTCCTCCACTGTNTCCAGAAGTGCAACTTTTGGGATGACATTTCTGTAATTGTAGGATCACCCCAAATATCTAAAGAAAAGCTTGCACTCCTCCACTGTTTTTTCCACCTGAGTTTGTGGAAGAAGCTATAGTGCCTGGTTCATACATTCTGCTAAGCCATAAATTGTGATTTATGGATCATTTGGTTGGATTTGTAAAACATGTGAAGCAAAAACCAAACAAGCCACATGGGTAATCAGCATGCTGGTGAATCAGTTTCCTTCTTTCCTTCACAAAGAGTATGAAAATGATTTTGTATTTATGCAAAAGTGAATAGCTACTTTCATTAATATATCCATGTGGACATCACTTTGATAATATTTAAAAAGACTTTGAAAACCTGTTTAGGTTAAGGTTACTATCCCTTATATGATTTTTTTTGATATACTGAATATGTTCTGTCTAGATCATTTATTCATTGTTTTTGTTTTGTTTTAATGTTTTTACTCTTTTTAATATTGTATGCTGCCCAGAATTGTTGTTAAGATGGGCATTAATTTGACATTTCAAGCACAAAAATATTATAGCTTAAAAATGTATTTGCTGCATTTTCCCAAAACAATTAAATAGATACTGTTTTGCATGTTTACATTTTACCCAATAAATTGTTTCCAAATAACTGAGATTAACCAGGATTAATGTAGAGCTACTTGATGTATGAATAAATGACAACTGTACAGCTCATTCCTTTGTTTTCCCCATATTTTGGTAGAACATCCATTTTTTTGTCCACTCAGCTAAGGGCACTATGAAATATTATGTCATACTGTTTTGTTTTATTAGACACTTGCATTTTCACATTTTAATGGCAACCAACAGAATGAGTCATACCAAATGCACTGGAGAACAATGTGGAGGTTAATGGAGTTCTATGAAGCACAATAGTATAAGCTGTGGAACAGGGATGTCTGCAGGGCATGGTCAAAAAAAGTCAAGATGGTGGCTTGAAAATGTGATTGATAATCTGCTGGATTTTTGTGTGTGTCTCCCAAAAAAGAACCTCTTTAAAAAATTATTAAAATTTGATGTAGCTGCTACAGTCTAAAACAATAGTTCCCAACCTCAGCAAATTTAAAATGTGTGGACCTCATCTCTCAGAATTGTTGATTGGAGAATTCTGGGACTTAAAAGTCTACACATCTTAAAGTTCAGAAACATTGTTCTAGAGCAGGGCTGCCAAACTCGTGGTCCGTGGGCTGGATGCGTCACATGCTGGCCATTCCTACAACCTGTTTAGTGAAGGAGAAAAAAGTCCCGTTACAATCATGTGATGCTGCTGTGATGACACTCCTTTCTAGAGTGTTATTTCCTACCAACATTCCTACAATCACCACTGGATTATTAGTCAGGAATAGAATCTAGATAGATATTTACAATTGCTATTAAAATACCTGGAAATGCTCCAGTTGCAGATGTTCACTTCCCTTTGTCCAAATCCAGCCTGGTAAACATTGCAAATGTATTTATATTATTCAGTTCTTATCACATGACATAGCAGGGGTGTCCTTTAAAATATGCAGCCATTGTTATGTCCATTGTCAATGATTATTCCCAGAATGTAAGTATATTTTAGGGATTTGCCAATCATTGAAGGATGAAGTTTTCCCTCTCCTGTTTCTAAGCAATGAAAGGGTCTTGCTTGAGGGGGAAAAAACCCTTTGGTTTCTGTCCAGAAGCTACTTTTCTAATCAACCATTAAAACACAGAGAGGGTTGTACAGTTAGCCAATTTACAACCAAAACTGAGCCTCCAGAATTGCTGGAAACAACACTAGTTAGTAATTAGTCTGGATTGCCCCAAAGAGAACAGCCATTGGCTGTTGTTCTAGCTTTAACTCTTTTAGTAGCAAAATAGAGAGGGAAAGTAGGCCACCAGGTGATCTCCATTCTGTACCATAACAACTTGGTAGATGGGACAATGCAGCCAACATTTGTAGCTGTTGATACCATGATAGAATTAGCTTGGGCAAAGGATGGCATTTTCATTCAAAAATAATGTGCTATATCAGGAGTATCAAACTCATGTCATCACAGCAGTGTCACATGATGTATCAGAACTTTTTTCTCCTTTGCTAAACTGGGTGTGGCCAGTGTGTGTTGCATCCGGACTGTGCTATATGTTTCTTTTACATTTCTAATTGCTCTGTCCTGTTTCTCTACTAGTTCCTTTAATTCCTCTAGCTTCCCATACCTGCTTTAGCCAAGAAGGAACTAATTTTATTCATTTTCCAGACAGTGGTGAGGAATAATGAGCAAAACAAAACTGCAAAGAAGTCAAAACAGCTAGAATACATAGAATACATACACAGGCAGCTCAATCTGCACATTTAAATACATGCATGCTATCTCTGCCTAATTGGGGCAAACTATTTCTTGATAGAAATTAAGAAAGACTTCAAATTTCTTTCATTTTTTTCGCCAGAGAGCTAAGGACATTTTTTTATGTTTCCTTTCAATATACATAAAAACAAAGCTGGAGGACATGCTCAAGTTAAAACTAATCAAGTCTTCTATCAGTTCATGGATTTTCCTGTTGGCAATGATGAAAGAGCCTATGATTTGGTAGACTGTAGACAATTGAACTTGATGTCTCTCTTATGCCTGAAATGGCAGTTTAATTGAATTCCTGGAATTTGCCAATATTATTTCTACTTTAGATTTGTGGAAAGGCATTTGGCAGTGGGAGATGGACCCCAAAAGCAACTTTTGACCCTCCAGATGGACTTTAGGAAAGTGTTATTCTTCTCACAAATGAAGGCAAATATACTATATATAAAAGTGACATTCTTCTTTTCTGATTATGCAATTCACCAGCTTCCTTTCAGAGATGAATGAGTAATTTATTATAGGGAATGGGCATATTATAGGGTTTGCTTGCCCTTTTTTCTTCAGTATTGGCATTGCAGGCCATGCACATTTGGAAATAGAGTCCCGATGTACTGTAGAAAGGAACAAGGTTTCCAATGAAAGCAAAATAAATTTTTAAAAATAATGCAAATCTAGAAAATTAAAGAAGGAGAAAGCAACATGATTCCTACAGTGAATCAAATATAGACTGGACTGACAAGGTATTTGTTCCCAAGTTATTTCATCTTTGTTGAAATAAATTGTTGGGGTTGTTGAACTGTTACTTTTCTTCCTCTGTCTTTCAGTAGAGTTACATGCCTTCTCAGAAGTTTTTTTTTTAGTAACCTGCATGTATTTGATTATTTTCTTATTTCTGTTCTGTTAGCTAGATATGGAGAGAGCTTTCTATTCCAAACAATTTCTTTTTCTCTGCTGCTTTTAAAACAGAGCATGGAGTCAGGTCTTTTATATTCACTCCCTACTTATGAGAGAACTGTACGTCAAACTAGCATAGCCAGAGGTGGACTTCAAAATTTTTAGTGAAGCATTCTCTGCCCGGTTGCCGGGTAGGTCATGGTGGGCCTGGCCTAGCCGACCTCCTGCACCATGGTGGGGGGGCATTTTTGCCTGCCCTGGGCTACTCGAGACTCCAAGGGGGACAAAAACGGCTCTCTGGGCTCCAGAGGCTCCCTGGAAGCTGGAAACTGGCCCATTTCTGGCCTTCCTGAACTTCCAGGAGGCCTGTTTTTTGCTCTTCCTGAGCTTCTGTGTGTACCCTACACTTACCTCCATCTGAAATGGGCCACGTGGGGACACCTGGGAGAGGCCAGCCAGGATTAGGATTTGGGGGTTCACTGAACTGCACAGAATCTTAACTAGGGGCTCTCCCAAACCTCTGAGAACCTCTAGCAGCCCATCCCTGAGTATAGACCTTGCAAATGTATCATTGTATTTAGCAGGGAGGGGTTTCCTCAGGAAGGTAGGGACATAAACAAAAAACAAGATGGCAACCAAAACTATGCAGTGGAAGTCCTAGCTTTACAATTTCATTTAAAAGGAATGGGGCTTCAATCACATGTTGTGGCCACCATTTTGTTTTTGTTTTTTTGATGCCCCTTTCATCCCCTGTTCTCTAGAGAACTCACTTGAAGCCCTTCCATCTGTTTCATCTGGAGCAGCTAACATCTAGGTGCACTATTAGCACACCTAGCTTATACTATAGTTTCCATGAAGGTACCACATTCAGGTTTCAAGAATATATAAACCTAAGATGGTCAAAGTTCTCTCATGGCGGGTGGAAAGATTGAGGTAGACATGTGCTTATTAAAAGAACATATTGACTGTGTATATCAAAATAATTCTTTCCAACTTAGTGCACTTCGTGTGTGTGGAAACTCTTATAGTTCCAATACAAGAACATATTTGTAATTCAGGGTTAAATTGTGGGGTCCTTGGAGCTTTAGAAGCATGATGTTATTGAGTTTGGTAATGAAACATCTGCAAGAAAACCACAAGCTAAATGAGTACCAAGGACTACAGAGTTGTTCTCAGCCTTGCTAAGGTTATGCTGGCTGGTGATTCTGAGAGTTTCAGTCCTATCTGAAAGAAACTAGATTACAGTTCAAATCTATCTTATCAAATCTTTCTCTCCCCATGTAAAGGAGCATTACTGCTTCTTTACCACCAGAGGTCTTCACACAATACCTTTTCTGTAATCTCTGTTAGTTTGGAAAGACAGCAGTCCCAGAAGCTCCGTTTACCAGAGTGATAGGAAGTAATTTACTTAAGTATTTCCAAGCAGTTATTAGATTTGTACAGAGAGATGAGGCAAAGCACTGCTGACAGATAGAACTGTTGGTCAAAAAGTCAGAGTGCGTTTTGGGGCTGTAATTATTGTTCCACAGTCTAAAGGTGTAGGCTTCTATTTTCCTTCCTGAATGAGGCTTCCAACATTTTTTAAGGGCATCAAAGAGTTTGATAATACCTTATAATATTTACTGTAGAATTTGATTTATCCTTTTCATGAGACTTCAGCAAGAAAGGAATGTAACAAACATCCTTTCTCTTGTATTCCTTCTCTGCAGTTGTTTAATTTCATAAAATAATTTGAATTACCCTGACCTGCCATGATGTTTAACGATGCTTGACTCAACTACGACTTTTGCTCATTTTGATGAGTCACTAGCTACATTTACACATGCCTTGCTAATCATTGATAAATTCTGTGGATGATTCTTATTTTGATTGCCTTGACCTTAATAATTTTTCATTTGTTATGAATGGAAGGAAATGGAAGTTGCAAAAATAAATGCTTAGCTGGTGTTATCATGCAACATTTCAAGAGGGAAGGGAAGGAGATCTAGATGTGACAGTATTGGGGTGTCTGAAAATTCTAGAAAGTGTTATCATACTTTATTATTATGCAAATTTTTATATGCAAACTACCACATTCTATATTTAAGCAAAATTGGAACACTTTGATACAAAATCAAACAGTTCTATAACTGAAAGTGATTACTGGCTATTGTCAATACATAAAGGCTAGGTCCCACTGGCTGACGGACGCAAAACATATGCATAAAGGACACAGCGGATGAGCAAAATTTCGGGGGTGGCTCCATCCATTGTCATCCGCTCCAAAAAGTGGCAAAAATTTGCATAAACAGAATGGAAAAGAACAGAAAAGAACGGACGTGGGTAATATGTAGCGGGGATGTTAAACAGATGTTCATAGGAAGCCTAGCGGATGTATATCGGATGCAAACCATTCACTATCTAAGTACCTGGGGATTAAAATACTTCTGTCTATTTCTGATTCTGTTCTATTTATGAATAATTTGCAGTAGCTGCAATTTGTGTTGCAAAGTGACTTCCCATATTAAAAAAAAATCCAACTGGAAGTCAAGAGTAAATGAAGGGTAAGTTCATATAGTATTGCATTATTTGCTAGTACATAAAGTACTTCCTGGCTCTTTGTCTGAATTGGGATCTGCTTCAGCTCTGTTAAAGCTATTCTTGGCTTGGATGATCCCCTTTGTTCTACTGCTTCATTGCTAAACATTAAAAGCCTTCTCAGAAATGTCACTCAATGTCTCTTCAGGTATTCTCTTGCTCTTATCATTAATAGATTTTAAAACCTTTTTTTAAAGATCTTGGATGTCCTGCTGCTAGTTCAGACTTGATAGAATGAACTGTTAAGTCTTGGATGGCTTCCTTCAGTCAGAGAACTACCAGGGCAACTCAACTATCTCTCCATACTGCTTCTCTATTGTCTTTGTTGCTATCTTTAAGAGATTTTACACAGTATTTACAAATAATGCTTTGAACCAGAATCATCTTGATCCAGACAATGTTGCTGCTTTTTTTCTGATTCAGGAATTGGCCCTGATATTAAAAAGACATAGAAAGTAGAAGTTCTGAAGAAAAATATGAATTGATCCTGTTAACATGTTTGCATGAAAATACCACAACCATTTTTGATGATTAATGTAAATATACTCCCTTATGATCTTACCTGCATCCTTCTGAGGCTTTTAGCCATAAATTATGGCTTACTTAAACAAGTATATCAAGAGAAACATTTAAAAATCAAGATTAATTGTTCATTAAACTTGCAGCCATTATGAATCTGTGTGATACATTTAAATTTGGTCAGCCACAGACTATAATTTAAAAACGGAGTCTACTTCAGCTGATTATAAATTGATATTCTATTTGATTACCCATTTCATTCAAATTTTATCCAAGCAAAGCACCATTCCTAAAATCTGAACAGCACTGTTATTTATTTTATATGTCTTCTTCTGAATAGAATTAAGGAGACCTATTGAGGGAGGGAAGGGCTTTATGGTGTAGTGACTATGGACTAGACAACATATTTCTTGAGGTTTAACTGAAAACTGTGATGGCATCCTCAACAGCCAGTATAGTACCAATTAGAGACCAGCCCTCACCAACCTGCATCAATAGGAAACCAAAAGACCAATCAGCTGTCAGAATTCCTGTCTATAAAGACAGGAGTTCAATCAGCTCCTGCTTATTATCTGGTATCTGCATATCAGATCACTTTGCCCCTGAAGATGCTAGCCACAATTGCTGGTGAAATGTCAAGAAATCTGTTAGCTCAAGAAATGTCAGACCATTGTGGGGTCTTCCGGTTTGAGTTCCTTCGGCAACAGACAAAA
>BHFT01035214.1:25280-96127 GCA_004320025.1 Laticauda laticaudata | reverse complement strand
TTCCAATGGATGGCAAGCTTTTTTGTCCGTTTTGCATCCTCTTTGCATCCGTTGGTTCAGTGTGACATGGGCTTTAGGAAGCATGCACTGACTTGTCTTTCCCAATTTTCCAGAATGCATCAGCAATATCTTGTTTCTCTGAGTTTCCTTTATTTTATTTTTTGTTTTTAAAATGAAAGAGAAACAGAAAAATGTTAAACCCCCCCAACAATAAAAATATACATTGTCAAAGAAAAAAAACCACATCAAATGTCTTAAGGGGGAAAAATACAACAAAAATAGCTACAACATAAAATTTAGCTATTTAGGTATAATTATCTAATGCCATTATTCAAGTACATGTATTCTTCTAATACATTTATATAACTATCTCAGTTTTGTGTTGGATGTTCATAAGCATTATATTGGATAGTGTTGGATTTTCATAGGCATTATATTATGAAATAGGCTCTTCTAAAGAAAATACTTTTAAAAATAGACCAACTTTCTCCTCATTCCCAGTCTTTATATACAACAATGTTTTAATTTAGAGTTTAACAGGCAACACACTATCGTAGTTGGTTTACATAGCATGCAAAACCACAAGCCCAGCTGACAAAACTGAACTGTTTTTATGATTGCAGTCTCCGGTTAAACCATATTGTGGTTTAATGGGATTGGTCCAGTTTGCACATTCCAAAACAAAGTCAGGGTTCCCACCCCAAACCACAAACAGCCCAGCTCATTTTAATCTGAATGTTAAATTGAATGTTAATTCCTGTACAAGATTGCATAATTAAGAAGGCCCAACTGTGCAGGCTTATAAAATCTCAGTCACAACTAAGGGCACTGTGCCTACATATGTTTGATCATGGAGTCCTTTCTGGAAAATGAAAGAAGTATGTTGAAGAAAAAAATATTAGGATGGGAATGAATGGGAAAAACAGAAAGTAAAAAAAAACAATTCTCCATATTTACCTATATTAAATTGGTTTTCTTACAATTTCATTTCTTTTCTACTTGAATAGTTTTGTACTTGAATAGTTCAGCAAATGGTGGCTTCCATGCTGACCCCAAGAGACAGAAAATGTATATCGGATAGAATAATAGTGATGAAGTGATCCATAAAATTTAAAAGAACTGTAAAAGTAGATTTAATTTAAAAACAGCAACATTACATTGTGTTTCCTTTTGGTTATCATTGACAAGATAATCATTTGCTTGAGATATTCTTGGAAAAGATTCTTAAATCTGAGATTTTTATCAGTGGTCTTAAGCTTTCACCATGCCTTAGTATGATACTCATATATCCATCCAAATTTATATATATTTATATAAATATCCATCTTGGCAAATTTATATAAATTATATATATATATCCATCTTGGCAAATTTAAGACTTGTGGACATCAACACCCAGAATTTCTGAGCTAACATGACTGGAGGAGGAATTCTGGGAATTGAAGTCCACACATCTTAAAGCTGTCAAGTTTGAAGACCCCCGATCCAAAGCATTGGAACTAGTTCTTTGAATTGGGGATGAATGTGGGATCTTCTACTTGCAAATCATGTTTTGCTCTCTGGACACTTTCTAAAAATACTAAATAGGGCACATTTTAAAAATATTTTTGCAAGTATCTTCACTATTTGCGAAATAACTTTTTCACAGACCTGAACATGTCTTGGGGGACCTTCAAGGACCACACTTTTAGAAACAGTGATATACACTTCATGAGATGGCCCCCATAAAAAAGATGAACATAGAATGTAATGCTTATTAGAAAAGAGAATGACATGAATAGGCTACATCTCCATTGTAAAAAGTTTGCATCTTGTTTTTCAAAGTAACAGATTATCAAGCATCTGCCACCAGATTTTGTCCCAAAAGAGAGAAAGGCTATAGCCAAATCATTTCAAGTAGGTAATAGACCTGAAATACGTCTACTGAGATTAAGACAAACTCATCACTTGTGATGTATAATAGAAATAAGGTTTAGATACTATATTTATAAATATATAAATGCTTAAACATTTAGTAAGACCTATACATTTACCGAATGTGCCTTTGGGAAGAAGCAAAGTGATTAAAGCACAGGAAAGAAATAGTATCCAGATATATCCAATTTATAAACAGTTTTTTGCACAACTTGGAACATCCAAGAGCAATAGAGGAATAATAGTTTGTCTCACACAAATTCATTCTCTCCAGATGTGTTGGAAAGCCCATTCTTATCCTCCACTCCAGTCTCGCACATCTATTAGGAATTATTGTAATCCCGCACATCTGGAGGGCCTGTGCTGGAAAGGGCGGTAATTTAGCATCAGAACCTAAACCTAAGGACAGCGTCCTCTTCTTTTCCTGCAGTGCAGGTTATTATAATCAAATGCTTGGAGAACTTGCACCCGTAGAACGGAGATTACAATTCTCGCTGCGGATGCCTCGAAAAATTGCCGAGGGTGAGATCAACAGTGCTCGGATTCCTAGAAGAGCCCGGAAATCGAAAGAAAGAGAACTGTCTTCCTGTCCTTGCCTTTTTGCTTTCCCCCGCTCCCGATTTCGATAAAAGACTCAGCTGCCTTACAATGGGGGTGGGTGGGAAAGGGGTGTGATTTCATAGGTTTGTTTGTTCACGTCCGAATGAATCGGAGGGAGGCAAAGGCTTCTGGAGCGGCAGCCCTCCACAGCTTAGCTCTGCTTCGGAGCCAGGATTGGCTCAGCTCCTTCATGCAAGTCCCGGTCTTGGCTGCGGTTCAGAAAAGGACATAGGAAGAAAATAAATATATAAACACCCTTTGTCTAAAATGATAGAGGGTTTCCCAGCTTGAGCAGGGAGTTAAACTAGAAGACCGCCAAGGTCCCTTTCAACTCGGTTATTATTGTTAAAAAAAACTACACTCCCTCCCTACAAATCATCTCAAGGGGCTTTTATACTGCAGACTCAAATTTAACGCTCCCCGCCAATGCACTGCAATCTTGCAGTACAGTATTATACAAAAATATGCAGTAGCTCTGGTCAATTCGAATAAGTAGCAGAGCACTTCACTGTCTGCTGTCCGAATAAAAGCCACCAGAAAACAAACTCCGGATTTACTGTATGCAGAAAAGAGTCATCCTGTAGGGAGATGAGTGGCATAAACATTTAATAAAAAGTATAAATAATAAGCAAATGAGGGGCCCATGTCACAAGATGGCTGTAGCCATATTGAGCTGTTTTGAACTATCGAGCTGTGCTGTGCTGAACCTCTTGTTTAACCTGTCCATTATGATGGAATGTAAGCCCCTATTCAGAAGCTCTGCTCAGGAGTCACCATCAGCTTTCTTCAACTTGGTGGCTTCCATGTGAGTTGGTACTTGAACATCCAGAATTCCCTGCCAGCATAACCATGGCAGAACTTTTTAAAGATCTCTTAGAGCCCCAGGACATAATTTTCATCTAAGTGACCTCTTTGTTCTGATTTGTACCCTCTTGTCAACATAAACATCCTTTGTGTATTAAAACCAATGGCCCAGTAAATGGGAATGTGGGGGTAGATATCAAAATACTGAAAAAAAGTTTGGGATTATATTCGATATTCTCATTTGAAGAATTTGGTTGTCCAGTAAGTTTCATGTCAGGTATTAATGCTGATTTAGGAATGACTGGTTATTTGTATCTCTATCCCTGTGCCATTGTGGTAATAAATATTTTGAACAGAGAGTTACATATCTACCCAAAAACATGGCTATTTTTGTATGGTGCTTGCTTTTTGTGCTAATTAAGAACTGGATTTTGCTGGCAGCTGCAAGAAAACAGATGGGAATAAAAATACAAGAGCCAACAGAGCTCATCACAAATTAGATATTGGAAAAGGTTACAAGGGACCACCCTGTTGTTCCAACTGAGATAACTCAAGAGAGTTAGGCAGAGACTTAGAAGTGACCACTGCACAAAAGATTCAACAGATCCCTGGTGTCACTGTCCAAAAGAGACTAGGCAAAGAGTTTGTGAACAATTACACATAGCAGCCAAGATTTCATAAAATTGTGAAGTCTTGAAAGACTTCCATTGCTTCCCTTCACACTGGGAAAGAGTAGAAACAGTACTTTAGTCAGCATTCCTCACACAAAAGCTTCCCTCCCTATGAATATAGTGTCCCCTCCTCCACTTTGTCATAAATAGTCAGGGAAGGGGAAGAAGAGTGGCAATGGACAATGGTAATTCCTTAGGATCAATTCTGCAATCCCTTCTGAGTAGATATGCATAGGACTGTGCTGTAACAAGGTACTCCAAGAATTTGTGACATTCAAACTTAAAGTCAGCTTCTGATATTTTAAAAATCTCTGGTTAAGCCAGTGTGGAAGTTGCTCTTGAGCAGCATTTATGGGTAGGTTTTAGATACACATATGTGCAACCACTTCACAAATGCTCAAGAGAGCAGAACATGGCAAAAATAACAAAAACCTGCAAAGCAGTTCCTATAAATCTTAAGCTGGCAATACTCAGTTTAAATAAAAATTATTCTCTAAAATGAAAATGGATTCTCCCATACACACATACAAATCATAAGCAGGATGTGTGTTGCCTTTTGCTTCCTTGCCCCTTCCCTAACCCAAGAACAGAAGCAGGCTTCATTTTCATAATAAAAGACACATTTAGAACAGTTTAATCTTTTCCCATCAAGCCTGCCCTATCCAACCAGACTGCCTGGGGAGCTGCAGTAATTATAATCTTCAACTGGCATTTATTGTACTTTCTTTTCATCTCTTCAATGGGAAACATTTATTTACAGCTATGTAAATAAATATGATATGGATATTTAAATAAGTATGGATATGGTAGCCGTAACCTGAATATCTGAAAGATTAATGGCTCAAGAAATGGCATCAAGTAATGAAGACTCTCTTGATAATCCAGATTTTTCCTTACAAGAAAACTGCTCAAGTTGGGGAGCATTACCTGATAGAAAGGGAGACAAAAAAGAAGAATGAAGATTCTTATTTTTCCTGACTGATAAATTGAGGGACCTAGTGTTTTATGTTATCCATTAATCAATTTTATTTGTTTACACTTATAAAACAAATAACATAAATTCATAGTACATGGAGAATAAAACATTAACTGGAGATAAACAGATAATAAAGTTTATTTGCCATATATCAAGAATAACAAATAGGTCATTATAGTAGGTTAATGCCCAGATTTGATTTAATTGCATAAACTATCCATTAATCTGAAAATCATTTGCAAAGAATATTAAAGCACAAAAGGAAAAAAATTGGAAATTACTGGAAGCTGCTTTATACAGGAAAAGCAAATATTTATTCTGCAGGAAAATTGGGAGGGATGTTATTTTGCCCAAGACTCTTCTTAATGATGAGCATCTTTATGGAACCCACTGCAAGTCTTAAAATTATGAAGTCTCTCTACTGATTTTCCCTACTACAGCTTGCAAAACTTTCAAGACTTTATAATTTCTAATTTATTTTGGAACGGCGGAAATTCCAGATAGTCTGTTGTTTCACTGTGTAATGATGAATTAAGCTTTTCTCTCACTCCTCAAGTGAAGATGGGAGACCTTGAAAGTTGACAAAAGTCACCAAAAACAAATTCTAAATCTTGTTATCCCTGAGAGATAACCTGAGAATCCTTACAAGGGGAAAATCATTTGCCTCCTTTCTTTAACCCGGTTCAACCGCGTTTTTGTAATGGTTGGATACGCTGCGCTAAAAAAAAAAAAGTGAACATTTGTTTGTCTTCGGTTTCGTGTGCTTATGTGAAGCCCGTCTTTGCTTAACGAAGCACGATTTTAAAATGCACGCGAACCTTGTCTTCTATTCGCACACATATGTCCACTAAAGAAACCTGCTGACGCGTGAAGCGGCAATCTGTTTGTGACAAGTCCAGGACGTTCGTACAGCTCCTTAAAAGCCAATTTATTATTATTGTTATTTCTCCACGGCTGACTGGAGACGCAGTTCAGCTGCGGAAGCGTAGATGGTTGCAGTCCGGCTTGGAAACCGTAACGGCACAGGAAGGGGTTGGCTCAAGACCGCGGGCCGTGCGTGGCCAGCAACGGCGGACGAATCCGGAGGAATAGATCCGGGGTGGGGAAAAGAAAGAAAGAACAAAAGGAGAGAGGCGGCCCGCTCTTCTACTCGTGTGTTCGCTTATGGATCTTCTCGTTTAGTCCCCTGAGTTACTTTAAACGTCGAAACTGCGTCGCGAAGCACTTGCAGAAATCGCGACCCTTGAGATTTAGGTCCACCCAGCCCCGGATGGTCTGAGCTGGCTCACTGGGAGCCCGACCGGAGTGAAGACTCGCAGCTCGGGGTCATTTCTCTTTCCCGGGGCACTGCAGCCGTTAACTCTTGCGCACCCACAGGTAACGGTTTGGAAACGATGTGGGGGTAAATTCAATACATAGGACTTTGTGGTTTTATTGTGTTAGACACGGAGAGGAAGGGATGGGGTTGCATTGTTCGTGACGAAGGCTGCGTCGACCCACCAGGCGGTTTAGGCTCGTTTTCGTCCTCATTTGCAGTCCTGACACACTTTCTGAAGGAAATTTCCAGTTGATTTCATTGAATAAAGACAACGATGTGGCAGATAGGTTACCTTGAATGTCAGGGCTCAACCCCTGAATATGAAGGAAAGGGGGGCGGAATAGAGAGCATCTTTACTCCACCGTTGTGTAGTCAATAAATAAGTTGCATAAAATGCTTCCAATCTTCATAGGTATTTGTTTGGAATCAAAATCTTATTTTAAAATAAGTAGAATGTCTATACAAGTGAACATAATAAGACCCAAGAGTGCAGGATGAGCTCATCATGAAGATGGATGAATGAAAGTTCTCCTGCCATCCTAAACCAGCTACCTCTTTTCTTCCAGGAGTTGAATAACAGTGGCTTCCAGATTTCCCATCAGAAAAGTCTGTGGTCATTGTTAGCTGTGAGCTGCAATAACATTTCTGAAGGGCATCAGTTTGAAAAAGATTAACTCATATTTGTACTTTGTGTGTGTGTGGGGGGAATTGGGGAGTTCAAATAAGTTGGGACTGGAGCTGGTATTCAGCAGGTTCTGACTAGTTCTGCAGAACCGGTAGCGGAAATTTTGAGTAGTTTGGAGAACCGGCAAATACCACCTCTAACTGGAAATTTTGCAGTATCCTTCCCCTGCCATACCGACCAAGCCACTCCCACAGAACCGGTTGTAAAAAAAAATGAATCCCACCACTGATTGGGACATACAATTCCCCTTTGATATGACATGGCTTTAAATCTATTTTGAGAGAAGCTGATATTTTGAGAGAAGCTGATATCCCTGATATTTCTTTTAGATTCCTTTCAAGGTCAAGGGACTGAAATACAAGAGTTTCCTACAAATGACCTTGTCAAAACAATGAAGAACTGGATTTCTGATTGCAGTGTTCCTAAAACATGTACCTTAATATCAGAATAGGCAGCTTTAGAGATTGGGGGCCCAACTACTAAGGGTCAAATAAGTGTTTGACATCACTGGAAGAAAAAAATTGAACATTTTTGGACCATATTTTTCATTATATTTGGTCTTTTGAGGTTTTTTAAGAGTGAAAAAAGGAATATTTTACCTTCTTATTTCCTAAAAATCGTATTTCCATTTTTAAGTCAAATATCATGACTTGGAAATCAGGTAATTTTGTGACCAAATTTCACTAGCACAATTTCAGTATGCTCTGGGATGACCCCATCTGTAAATAATAGTGTAGTAATGATTTATAAATATTCATCAAAATTCACCAACTATTTCATCAAATATACTTATTTGGAAAGTAAGGTTCCTGAGGCCAAATACAATATAATTGTGAACATGCTTACTTAGAAGTAAGTGCTACTATTTTTTATAGTATTTACAACCACATTTAAGGGATTGTAAGGCTATGAATTTATGGCTTGCTTATATTTGACTCAAGAATTTCCTAGCAAATCTAAAATGCTGCGCTTCACAATATTGCTTTAATTAAATTTACTATAATCAGTCATCAGTCAGCTTGTAATAGGCGAAACACATTCTCAGGCTCAAGACAGTTCAGCTTTTCTAGTCAGATTAGGTAAAATATTGTCAGTCGCATTATTTGCAACAAAAGGCCCACCTTACAGGGTTGTTGTACAAATTAATGAGGTAATAGTTATTTTCAAGTGCTGTACAATGCTACTGAATTTTGCCCATTTTTAAGAAAGAAATAGATATGAAGGGTGCTAAATCCTGTTTTCGATAGTAAGGATTGAATAAAACCTCAAAGTACGATTTTTTTTAATATAGAAATTCTGCTTGTTTAAATTTTTTAGCTTTTGTTTGCCTAATTTCCCCTCCCCCTTTCCTTTATGCTCTTGTTTCCTAACTTCAACTTGCTGATGCTATGGCTTGTATATTTCAGGAATCCTTTTGTTCAAGCAGGTTAAAGATGATGAGGGAAGAGGAGAACCTGGTAAAAAAGGAGGAAATTATGTCAGAGGAGGAAGAGGTGAAAGAGGAGGAAATATTCACAGTTACAGCGGATGAAGAACACCTGGTGAAAGAAGAGAGAATATTTGAGGAGGAGGAGGAGGAGGAAGATGAGGAGGAGGAAGAAGAAGATGATGAGGATAGTCTGGTGAAAATAGAGGTGATTCTTCCAGAGGATGAAGAAAATCTAGTAAAAGAAGAGGTACTTCTTCCAGAAGAAACTTCCCTTCTGGAAGAATATGAAATCAATGTTTTTCAAATCCAAGGGGATGAAATACCCTGTGACAGTGATCTCGGTCCTGAGATCTCAGGTTATATTCCAAGAAAGAGACATTGTAAAACCATGCCACGGGCTGGAACTGTTGGAGAACCTAACCAAGCCACAGCCCGGAAGGGTGGAAGAATCTATAAGTGCCCTGACTGTGGAAAAATATTTAAGCGCTGTTCACCACTTATCAGACACCGAAGAACCCATACTGGAGAGAAACCTTACGTTTGCCGTGAATGCTTGAAACGTTTCAGTGACAGCTCAGCCCTTGTGAAGCACCAAAGAATCCATGCAGGAGAGAAACCTTATACATGTCCCGAGTGTGGTAAGAGCTTTTCCCAAAGCTCAACCCTGATTGCACATCAGAGAATACACACTGGAGAGAAACCATACAAATGCCCTGACTGTGGGAAGAGTTTTAGCGTGAGCTCTAATCTTGTTGCTCATCAAAGAATCCACACAGGAGAAAAACCTTTTGGGTGCCCTGTCTGTTTAAAAGGTTTTCTGGTCAGCTCCCATCTTATCAGACACTTGAGAATACACACTGCAGAGAAACCTTATATTTGCAGAGAATGTGGTGAATGCTTTACCCAAAGCTCTCACCTTGTTGTTCATAAGAGAATCCACACGGGAGAAAAACCCTATCTGTGTTCTGAGTGTGGGAAAAATTACCGTGGGATCTCCGATCTGATCCAACATCAAAGGATTCACACAGGAGAGAAGCCCTATAAATGCACAGAGTGTGGCAAATGCTTCAGCCAAAGCTCATGTCTCAAGAAGCACCAGCGAATCCACACAGGCGAGAAACCTTACATGTGCCTCAGGTGTGGGAAGAGATTTAACCGGAATTCACATCTGACTAGGCATCAAAAAACCCATGTTGGCTAATTTTTAAAGATGAGTTCTCAGCAAATTCCTCTCACTTGCAGCCCCTGAAGAAGTAACTATGGATGTCTCAAACAGTGATCTATTCCTTATCTCCTTTTGTCCAAATCCCCTGAACTTATCCTGCAAGAGTATAAAAAGATTTGGCTATGTTACCAGGATGCCTTTGCAATGTTTTCTTCTCTGGCACTGGTTAAGATCCTCTTTCTAAATTCCCTCCTTTCCATCCAAGATTCTAATAGGATCTTTAGAATCTTCCCTGGAATATCCATACCTTTCCTTGTTACGATTTTGAAAATGACATCCCATTTCAAACACCTTCAGGCATATCAGCCCTTTTTCCTGGATTGTGAGAATATCTTAACCTTTTATTATCCCTCAGGTTTCAACAGTGAAAGAATTGAAAGCTGTGAAAGGTTGTGTTGATAGCAGTTGAGGAGAAACAATTAGCACTCTTATCAAACCCTGTGATGACATCAGCCTCTTATTTGTTATGCAGTAGCACATGAAAACCGCATATATTATTACATGAAATTGACATACATCCTCCAGTGGACTGCTTCATGGTTTCATGTTGCCACTGTTTAAAGCCAATGGAAATCTGCATGTGAGAAAAACCTGCTTTACTTTGACCATTATGGGGTTTGTTGTAAGGCAGAGAAGTGGTCAGGATTTAGTGTACTTCCTTGACCCAATGGTCTATCTTTATTTTTTTAATAGTAGACTATAGAAACTTCACTGCTTGGAATCTGAGATATAAACTTGATCATCCTGTGCTTGGTGACTCTTCATTGTGGCTGTTCCCAAAGCTGGCAGGTGGGTGGGGGGTGGGGAAGGTCATAGAATACTTGCTGAGAGCACATTCTTGTATGCAGCAGATCCTAGATTTAATCTCTTGCCTTTTCAGCTTAAAACATCTTGGGTAACGTGAGGGGGAAAGACTGTTGCTATAGAACAGTACTGCTAATTGGAATAAAAAGTGCTGGGTGAAAGAGCTGAACGATCTGAGCTCAGGTTCTTGGCATCTGTCTCCACGGATGTCATGTTAAACCCTAACAAGCACAAAAAGCAGATGGCCCTCCTTGGTATTCTGAAGAAAGATCTGGCCTCTTATGTAGCCTGGTCACTACCATGCATTTGTAGGCTTGTAGTGACAACATCAGAGGTTTAAATTATCAGTGCATTTTTTTTATTTTTTACTTTTTAGTGGAGTTTATTAAACATTTTGGAGTAGATTTCTCTGTCAAGTGAGGATAAGATAGTGGCTATTGGTTTCAGTGACACCACTGAGATTCTTGCTTGGTAGCCTTTGGCAAGTGTTTTCTTGGTGTAAGTCAACCCTGTGAAATTTGCAGTATGGGGATTATAGCCCTTATTTGCTTATAAAATTGTTGCAAAGGTTATGCAGCATGAACAGCTTAACTCTGCTCCATTCTCCATTGGGTATGGAATAATTTTCACACCCCTTGATGGGAAAATTCAAGTGAGTTCTTCTAATAAAGGTAGTTATAGCAGCCCCTCCCCCCTGCCAAAGTTAAGATGCCTGCAGTGCCCTCACAGACCGACCAACCACAGAGATGCTGCAGTCGGAGCCCTCCACCTATATCCCTCTTCCCATCCTGCCCTGCTAGGTCCCCACAGACACTGGGCCTGCTTTGCCACCCCACCTGGTTCCATACGCTCTTCCCCACTCCCATCACTGCTCACTTTTTGAAGAGATTCAGAATTCAGGAATTCAGGGTGGGGAAAGGGGACAGGCTCCTCTGTCATTGCTAGGCCATGTGGCATAATTGAAAAGAAATTCTGACAGTTTTTATTTTATTGCTAGTCTTTGCTCCCCAGGCATTAGCTACGCTAGTTTTATGCTAGTGCAGCTAATGCTGGGGGAGCTAAGACAAACAATAAAAGGAAAATGGCAGGACTTCTTAATTTTGCCATGTGGGCCAGGAACAGACTGGGCCTGGCCTCCTTCCCTACCTTGACCTCCTTAGCTCGGGATCTTTGAAAGGTAAGCATGCTATTGTGATGGACTGAGATGAAGAGGAGGCCCATAGGACTGTGAGGACCCCAAAGGGCAGGAAGTAGAACAGGGATATCAGGGTGGGGAGAGCCCTTGGGAAGCCCAATGCAGGTTGGTTTGTGCCTGCATTAGGCCTCCCAATCTCCCACGCTTAATGACAAATGTACTGGGGAAAAACAGATTGTGGGGTCATTAATGAGGCAATTTCTGTAGAGATCATACTGACTGCTGACAGTAATAAGCAGGCTCCATTACAGTTGTAACTCAAGGACTACCTGTATTTTTTGTGAGTGCTGCCCCAGTAAGAAAGGTCTTTGCGCAAATAAAGATGTCCCTCCGAGATGATTAGAACCCACATAAGGAAAACAAGTATTGACCTATTGGAGGGATAATTTTAGCAGCAAAAAATCTTCAGTTTTCCATTATTTTCTTGAAAGAAACTTGTTAGAATAAGGGCTTCTCGCTGTGGAAATCTTCCTTGGCGCTTACAGAACTTATGGTAATGGGAGAATGAGGAGCCAGGAAAGATGATGACTGTAATAGGCTTGCCCCAATCTCTACATGAGAATCACAGAGGAGTAAAAATTTCAGAATACTATACAAATCTGTTCTGAACATGAGCAAGAGAAGTTCTTGCCTTCCCTTGAGGCAACTGTGATAGCTGACCCTAATTTCAGCTGAAGAGCAGATGGAAGACTCATTTTCTGAGAAACAAGGAGAAAAAAGACTGATGCCTTAATTTGGATGGCCGCAGAATAAATAAAGTAGTATTTGAATGTTTCTCTTTGCCCTTTAAAGCCCTGCTCCAGTTTATAACAGAATGATCTCCATCCCATTATGGTTCAGATGTATTTTTCTGCTTATACCTTGCAAAAAGTACCCGATAGTTTTCTACTTCTGGTATTGAGAAAAGTGTGTTGTGGCTTTTGTTTGACTTGGTTCTTGAACATCAAAATAAGATAATGTGTTACACTCCTAAAATATATACATGTCATATGCTTACCAGTGATTTGTACTGTTGTGCAGTGCATGCCCATCCATGCTTTTTCAGAAGTTCAGTGTATTTGCAGAGATATGTATATAAAGATATGTATATAAAGGAAGGCTACAGTATTTCAAACACAAAAAATAGAATGGTTTTAGATTAAAAAAAAAAGTTGAGGCTCCCCAATCCTATATTTCTATTTCTGATGTATTGCAGCAAATATTCTATAGTATAGTTAGTTTGTTTTAAATTGAAAGTGGCAAATCATTTTAGTCTTTGTTTGCAATGCATTAATTAAATTGATGTTGAGGAAAGGAAAATTGGAGGGTGCATCATATAATAGTAACATAAAATAATATACATTTAACCCCTTGAGCAAATTGTACCAGGACTGGTGCCCAAGGGACATGGTGAACTGTATCAAATATATGGCGTATGGGCCAAGGTTCAAACCATCTTCCATTTGTCTTGTATTTTCTGCAACACAATCTTAAGTCCCATTTTTTGGATACTCCCAACTTTTTCCAGATCAAAGTATGCTTTTAATGACTAATTCAAGTACTAGTTAGAATTCTGTAAAAGCGTCATAAGATGGATGTTGTACTTCATACTCATTGAAAGTACTTGAAATAACTAGTAAAGCACAGTGTTGGATTCACTTAAGATACTGTATTATAATCTATTTTTGCATTGTTTGACACTTCTGAACTAAGCAGTTCAAAGGGAATGTAAATTTAAATGGAGGCCCATGTGGTAAATGTACATAGCAAATATCATTGCTGTATTACATAGGAAGGTTATCACACTGTGCTGTACTTTATCCTGGTTGAAAGCTGAGCACAGAAATCAAGCTATGGTTTGAAATTTACACATGCACACTGCTTTAATTCTGATAAATATCTATGGAGATCCATGGGTTGTCATGGTTGTCCGAAAGGTGCTTTTTCAAAAGGCAGCTGGACTTTCTTTGTTTTTCCTTGAAAATATTTCGCTTCTCATTTTAGAAGCTTCTTTAGTTGTGACTGAATGGTGGAAAATGGAAGGATTTATATTCCTTGCAGTCATCTGGTCATTAGTACTCTTTCTGAGAGTTGTTGAGGCCACTTGGAAGTTTATCTGTGCCTTCAGGGTGCAATAGTGCAAATGGGTGTGGAACCTTTTTGGAACTGCTATCATTTAATTCAGATACCAGTTTTGACTACAAGCATCAAATGACATACAGTATTTTTTCCTCCTCTTTTGAAAATATATGGATTGAATACTCACTTAGCATTAAAAGTGGACATACAGTATAATATATTGAATGGCTGGGTCCACACAATTTACTAGACTAGGATATAATAGTTGAGGGGAATTTATGATTCAGCATCTTGTAGAAATCCAGGCACAGTCTTAATTTCCTATGAACTACACCACCACTTTAAACAATATGTGATTTAAAAACAAACAAACTTGTTGGGCATTGCTTGTTATGTGAACACAGCAAATGTATTTTAGTCCATTTTAAAGTACTGCATTGAGCCAATTGTATATACCAGATTTCATTCTGATAGTTCATTGATCAAGATGATTCATCTACCCAAAAATGCTTAATCAAAGTGTTATGAAATGTTTTAAAAAATAAAAAAAATGATACAAACTAGAAGAATTCTAAATCAACTGTCCCTGAAAGGGCCTTCTTTCAATAAATTTTCTATAATGCTGTTTTTTTCTCTTTTCAAGCACTATTTCTGTTTGGAATAGCAGATTGTAGCAAAGCCATGCCAGAGGAGGTAACATCGATCAACTTCTAAATGAAATGAACTGCAGTATTACTTCATTTCCCTTGAAGCAAATTCAGACAATATGTCCAGAGGCAGAGGTGAACTAGCCACAAGGAAAAATACAAATTTCAGAATATTGTTGCTCAGAAGTTAAGCCTCAGTATGGAAAACATTTAAAGTTGTAACAAACTTGCCTGAGAGTAAACTTTGGTCAGTTCTGTATTTATCTTTCATTATCATCTTTAAAAGTACCTTAAGGCAGGAGGCATTGCTCACCTCCTACTTTATCTTCACAACTATCTTGTAATTAGATTAGATTGAGAAATGGTTACTGTAAGGTTTTTAATGAAGGAGTAATTTAAATTCCTGGTTCACAAAACATAATAAATGACTCAGGCTGGTAAACAGGAAAGTTCATAGAACTGCACTCCCTTTGTCTTGTCTCATGCAAGTCTTTAATTATGGTCAGTGGTTTCCACATAACTGTGCATGTCTGAACCTGTGGACATTTCCAATTAATACCTGTATTTGAAAGTGACGATTGACCTTCCAGATCCTGTGAACCAAAATTGGCAGCTGCTCTAAATTGTGTTACGGATACAGTATGGGAAAATATGGACCATGAACGTGCTACCTCTTTATCTCCATCCTGATTAAGGAGCTATTGAAGATGGAGATAAAGAGGTAGTACGTTCATTCCCATTAACCAAGCTAAGTAACTTTGCATTTCATATGGATAACTATTCCATCTCCTGAACAACTGAAGCCTAATTACTGTAATTAATGTATTGTCTCTCAATTTATCACATTTTGGACTGTATCTCTTAGAAAAGATTTGGCTCCAATGCTGCTCTGAAATGAAAACACTGACATGTAACATGGGAGTGTATAGATGTTTGAGGAATATGGAGTGAAACATGCTCTCCTGAGCTTTCATAGGCTGAAACAGACCATCCAGAGATAATGTCTAAAAGGAATAGTAGCATTTTGGGGGAAGACATTTGTAGATGTTGGACCATAAAGCTGAAAGGAACACCATTCCCATTCTCCACTGAAATCACTGGCAAGTAGACTCCAATTCCTGCATTTGGAGGCTACTTTAGAGGTGATGGGTGGGGGTGAGCAACAGAATCTGGCAGCAGAATCTCGAACTGCCTCTGGATTTTGGCTATGGGTTTTCTATACCCACACTAGCTCCTTCTGACCATTCTTACAAGACATAGCAATACTAGGTGTTTCTGCCAACTGGTGGATATGAGCAAGGTAAGATACTGCAGTATCCCAAGGAAGAATATTCTATTCACTTTTTTCCAGTTTAGTATTTAAAGCATCAGCCTAGAAACCAGGAGACTTGTGAGTTCTAATCCCAATTTAGGCATGAAAGTGAGCTGGGTGACTTTGGACCAGTCATTCTCTCAGCCCATACTGTTAACATTTTCCTAATATTGTCTGACAAGAAGAAGAAACCAAAAACGGATCGTTTCCCCCCTGGAGTAGTATCGTGGTGAAAAGGATACTATAGATGACTTGGTAACAAGGATAATTCAAAGGATTGTCCATGTTGAATTCATGTATTTCATTGACTCACATTACGCGGAACCAACTCAAATAGAGTGGGGTTTGCACAACTTAACAAAGCTCCTACCTCCCAAATACATAAAAGTAAATAAATTACAGTTGGTGTTAATGATTAAGGTGCTGGACTAGAAAGCAGGAGACTATAAATTATAGTCCACTCTTAGGCCTGGAAGGCAGCTAGAGAACTTTGGGCCGGTTATATCTTTCGACCCAACCTACCTTTAAAGGGTGATTGTGTGAAAATTAGAAGGTAGGAACATCTGGTCTGCATTTTGCTTTGAGCCAAAATAGAGTTTGGATAAAAAGTATAACAATAATTAAGTAACAACACAACCAAAAGTTCACTTTCTACTTAATATTACTTCTTCACACTCTAATTGAAGGTTGGATTCCCATGGATCTCTTTGCCAAGTAGATTCCTTCACCAACCCACCCACTCCTTCCCCACGTAAAAATTACTCAAAACTCAAGTTCAGCATGGCATATTAGGAAATTATGCATCCCAAACTATGCTGCTTCTCAGGAGCTCACGGATCCTGTAACAGCAATTTCTCTTACTCTTCTGCTTCAATGCTCTATTCTTCTGAGTATTTTCCCTATTGCTTTGCTACCACTGAATGTTCAATTTAGTTTTAACTCCAAATCAGCTGTTAGCTGGCCAATAGTGTAGTGTAAACAGTAACTCAGCTTCTTTAGTGAGCCCTTAGCACAGCAATTTATAGCATGTAAACCCACAAAGAACCCAATGCTCAGGTACTTTTAGTTTTCTAGGACATCTCCCCACTGACTGAAAACAGTAGGCTTTCAGCTATATTTGTACACAAGAGTAAACATTAATACATTCTGCACACAGCTGTGTATATTTGAGGCATCAGATATCTGTCTTTCAATTCAGCCTGAATTTAGTCACCTCAAGAATTTCCTGAACTTTCCATGATATTTATGACTTAGATTCACATTCCACTTGGTTTTCTGCTTCTAGAAATACTGTCAAGTAGCATTAGATCAAGAAGCTGTTTGAATCAGAATGCTGTTTGAATACCATTGTAACTTTTATGAAACGTTAAAGCATAATATATCACTATAAGATAATCTAAATAACCATTATGTTAATATAACACAATATATACCTTATCACAGATATATGATTAATATAATTGCCTTTCTAGCATAGGCTATGTTAATCACAGTGTAAGAATATTATTGCCAGAGAAAACAAGTGTGATGACCCAGAGTGTAACACAAACGTAACAAAATCCAAAACGTAAATAAATGTCCTTTAATGCCTCCAATTTGGTCCCACTGTTCAATAATACTAAGTTGGAGATAAAATGTACTCAAAAATAATCTTCAAAAGAAAGCAATACAGTCCAAACTTAATGAGCAGATAGAGGTGAAATAAAAAAAACCAAGCAAACTACAGTGATGAAATTTCCACAACGGAACAAGAGAAGTATTCACCAAATTCAAGGGGATAACAAGGCACAGGCTGTTGGAAGGACACCAACTAAGATAACTTCAGACCAAAATGAAACATGCTTTGTTTCCAGCATTTGCCAGTATGCAGGCCCAAACTCTTATGCAGTTCTCATACCTGCAGCCCATGAAGAGGATTAAGGCCCACTCCTCCTGAGGAGACCACATCTCTCCCTTATCCTCTCCTCCCTGCATGCCCTAGGATGGAGAGGGGATGGGCCTGGGTCCTCCTCTGACTGCTCAGCCGGCCTCTGCCCTTCCCCAGCCTCCTCCACAATCTCCAGAGCCTCACTTTTACGCCCTGCCAGCTGTTCTTCCTCCCTCAGAGTCAGTCTCCACCAGGGGCATGACAACAAGTACAGAGAGTGCAGACAGCTAGCAAATTGCACCCAATAGCAGCCTTGCTTGCTTTTATTAGATTTATGCCTTGACCTACTACCTGATGATGTTCAGGGTGGATCCTATCTATAAAATCACATAACAGCAGTATAATTTTAAACATTAGCCAAACATTTCTGGCCAAATTGAATTCAAGTTTCAGGGAATACCAAAGTAAGCAGCAGCAGCCAAAAAAGCTAATGCAATCCTAAGTTCCATTAACAGAGGGATACAATCGAGATCAGTTGAGGTACTAATACAACTCTATAAAGCCTTAGTAAGACCACACCTAGAGTACTGCATCCAGTTTTGGTCACATTATAAAAAAAAATGTTGAGACTCTAGAAAAAGTATAGAGAAGGGCAACCAGGATGATTAGGGGACTAGAGACTAAAACATATGAAGAACGGTTGCAGGAATTGAGCCTGGCTAGTCTAGTGAAGAGAAGGACCAGGGGAGACATGATAGCGGTCTTCCAATATTTGAGGGGCTGCCACAGGGAGGAAGGGGTCAAGCTATTTTCTAAGGCACCTAAAGGCCAGACAAGGAACAATGGATGGAAACTGAACAAGGAGAGATTTAACCTGGAAATAAGGAGAAGCTTTCTGACACTGAGAACAATCAACCAATGGAACAGCTTTGCCCTCAGATGTTGTGGGAGCTTCATCACTTGAGGCTTTCAAGAAGAAATTGGACTGCCATTTGTCAGAAGTTCCATTTGTCAGAAGTTCCAGATTATCCCTTCCAACTCTGATTATCTGCAATTTGTTAAGTCTCTAAAATATTAGAGCAATATTCTGGATAATTCCTGTATTGTAGGACACAAGAAGCATCACAATACCATGGCAATTTCTGATAAAGGAGAATGAAACATTGATGCTCCATAATGGGTCATTTCTCACCCCATCTAATTTCATTTGACATCAGCTTCCTTTAGCAGAAGTCGCCCAACACACTTTCTGTGGAAGAAGTAAGTGAACCTTAATGACTTAGATAGCCACTCCTTAGGGATTATTATGGGTTAAAAATAAACATCAGTTTCATGCTGACATGCAAGATTGTTGCCTGACTATCTAGGGATGGATAGATATTTAAGAACTGTATTCATTTTGGAATAGCTATATTACATGCAGAAAGAGATGGAGATAGAGACAGAGATGGGAAAATAGGGTGGAGTAATTAAGATGTTGGACTAGGAATGAGGAAACCCAGATTCCAGTCTTTTCTTTGCATAGGAGCTGGCTGAATGACTTTGGCCCAGTCCCTCCCACTTAGTCCTAGTCCAAGTTTTTAAAAATAATATATCTACCAACCAGTGGTGGGATTAAAAACTTTTTACTACTGGTTCTGTGGACGTAGCTTGGTGGGCGTTACATGGCTTGCTGGGCAAGGTGTGGCTTGGTGGGCGTGGCAGGGGAAGGATACTGTAAAATCTCCATTCCCTCTCCACTCCTGGGGGAAGGTTACTGTAAAATCCCATTCTCTCCTCACCCCACTAACCTGCTTTCCAGCTCCCTTCTCCTGTGCAGGGCAACAAAAGAAGACTCAGCCAATCAGTCTCCCAGTCAGCTGGGACTTGGGAGGCAGTGAATAGATGGGGGCGGGACCAGTCAGAGGTGGTATTTGCTGGTTCTCTGAACTACTTAAAATTTCTGCTAGTAGTTCTCCAGGTCAGAACCTGCTGAATACCACCTCTGCTACCAATCCACATTTCATCAGTACAGGTAGTCCTCGACTTATGACCTCAATTGAGCCAAAACTTCTGTTGCTAAGTGAGACAGTTGTTAACTGAGTTTTGCCCCATTTTATGACATTTCTTGCCACAGTTGTTAAGTGAATTACTGTTGTTATTAAATTAATAATACACTTGTTAAGTGAATGTGGCTCCTTCATTGATTCTGCTTGTCAGAAGGTTGCAAAAGGAGATTATGTTTACCGGTAATAAATATGAACCAGTTGCCAAGCATCTACCCTACCCATCAGAGCAGGGTATGTTGCAGGTCACATCCCTGAGGGAGATACACCTGGTGGGATCCAGAAGTAGGGCCTTCTCCATGGTGGCTCCCTCTCTTTGGTACATCATTCCCACAGAGACTAATACTCTTCCAGAAGGCACTGAAAAACTGATTCTGCAAGCGAACCTGGGGAACCCAGAGTGGGATGGACCCATTAAATGGCTCATGTGAGGTGCTGTCACCGGGGCAGGGGTGATTTTAGTATATTAATTTATTATATGATTCTTCTTTTATTCATTTTATTGTTTTTATATGAGGGTTTATATTCTGGAAGCCGCCTTGAGTGTGAATAGGCAGCAATATAAATTCTCAAATAAATAAATAAATAAATTTCATGTACAATTAACATATCAGACACCAATATTAAGAATCATTTATATCACCATCTCACAATGGAGATCCTATAAGTTATAGGATACACCCAGACACAGACATTTACACGAGAGTCATATGGGAACTCCACCAGTAAGAAAGGACTCCTAACATAATGAAGACTGTGCCCCAAATTTTCCACTGAAAAGGATGACATGAGAAGAATGCAGTGGTTAGAGTGCAGTACTGCTGGCTAATTCTGCCAACTGCCAACAGTTTGATTCTCACCAGGCTCAAGGTTGATTCAGCCTTCCGTCCTTCCAAGGTCAGTAAAATGAGGACTCAGATTTTGGGGAGTAGTATGCTGACTCTGGAAACCGCTTATAGAGGGCTATAAATCACTGTAAAACAGTATGTAAGTCTAAGTGCTATTGCTATGACATAGAGTTGTCACCATCTTTTTAAAGTCAGGAGGATACACCATTAAATCTTATTAATGGTGTATAAAATGATAAATTAACTCAACCAAGGAAATTGGGGAGGAGAAAAGACACAACATGGCTGGCTGGCTGACTCCTCCAAGTGCATTTTTGGTGAAAAATCTAATCTTAGCAATGCTTGCTATCCTGTACTTTGTGAATCTTGATTCCTGGCTATTTACAGGAGAGTTCTCCCAATTTTGCTATGATTCAGCCTTGCACACCCTTCCTTGATATGCTTTCAGTGTATGTTGACATCTATTTCACCTGCATCTTGTCTTTATCTGGGTAGCCACTTCCACTGTGTGGAGATATCTAATTAAGCATTCTCTGGTTTCTTAATGAGATTTCGTCATAGAAGCAGCAGCTCTAGGAATACCAAAGCCATCAGTTTCAAACAGGACTTTGCTGACTTCAAGAGGCAGTCAACATTGTCCCTGCCCCCAACAGCAATGTCTAGCCTTTGCATAAAATTCTTACTTGAGCCATTGAGTCAATATCTACGGAAGGATACCTCTGTGATCTCCCCTCACTGACTGGCAAACCAACCATCTTGAGCGTTGGCTTTTGGTGGCACCGAAAGACTGCACTGCTCGAAAAAATGTGTCAGGTCACTTTCTGCTTTTCTACATTCTCCAGGTCTGAATCCTCCTAAGAATCATCAGAATGCCTTTGCCTCATTCATAACATAATTCTTCTGAAATAAGTAGAAGTCTTCCTGTGCCTAACTTAGTTAATTAGCTGGTTCCAGTTCCAAAAAAGATGCAGCTGAAGGACCTGGCAACAAGGCCCCTGGTACCTGTTGCACCTGAATTGGATGATTCAGGAATATCTGGGAAAGTTGCCTGACGGGAAGGCACAGGATGTGATTCAAGGTGTGGGAGATCTCCTATTGCCTTAATGATGCTTTAGATATTAAGAGTGTGATTAGGAATGGTTTGTAGGACTGTAGTTAGTCTCAAGAACCAGTTTGAGTCAGGAGTTAAGGCACTTAGTTGGAAAAATGGTTTATATCACTGATACTTCCATCAGAGAGGAGAATTTTCTGCAGAAAGGGCTGTAGGAGGATGAGAAAAGTCATGATGCAATTAACGATGCAATTAAGTTTTCTTTTTAAATGAACTTTGTCTATCAATATAAAAACATATTTTTTTAGAATTATAAGCTGAGATGGGTGGCTATAGAAATTGGAGAGAGAGAGAGGGAGGGAGGGAGGGAGAGAAAGAGAGACTTGGGACATGTAGTGTGTAGTATTTTGATTCTACACACACACACGCACACTCACACACATGACTTCTGCAATTACTCCTGAAATATAGAATGGGTTTTGGGGGACCTTTTTTATTTCCTGTTTGGAAGGGATAGGGCTCCTTTCTATTTTATTTTTGCTTTGTTTTTTGTTTGTTTCCTGCTGAAAACCAACAAGAAATCTTTCTCTTCTTCTTCAGCAGTTTGCCATTAGATTTTTGCAGTCAAAACAATTGTGGTAAACAGCACCAAAAAGGTGTTGGAGGCCACCTGCAGTCCACAGGTTACCCATTCCTTGACATATATTATATAACAATTATGCCCCAAAAAACCATTGTGATTCTCCTGCCGGAAGGATGAATAAATCAGTGGCAGACATAAATGTTCTCCTAGTTACTCAACATGTGCATCTATTGCCATCTCCTGGAGAAGCTACTGTAATCCACCATTTATTTTATATTTATTTATTTATATATCAAGAGGCAGCTCATCTAACGCATTCATGGATGAACTCTAGAAAAAAGTCTTGAGGGCTGTGTTAAAAAACAAACAAACCAGACTTAAATCAGCCACAACAGCAGAAAAAATATTTCATTCTGGCTTCCAAAGTGCACAATCAGTGTTATGCCCCTGTCGGAATCTGACTCCAAGGAGGAAGCCAAACAGCTGACAGGGAGTGGGAATGTGGCTCTGTTGGCTGTGGAAAAAACTGGGGAAAGGCAAAGTCCAGCTGGGCAGAGCAGGGAAGCAGTAGAACAAGGGAGAGGGAATTCAGAGGAAGACCCAGGCCCACTCCCTCTTCATCCTAGGGTATGCAGGGAGGAAAAGAGAAGAGAGCAATGTGAGTTGCATGGCTTACGGGGGAGGAAAGGGCCCTGATTCCCTTCATGACCTGTATCTGGGAACACAGTGTATAAAAAAGGCAAGCTGTATGCAACAGGCTGTTGCAAGCAAACATGACTATCTTGTATCTTCATGGCTTATCTGTGTTCCTGGCATCTTCCCAACTGTGTGAGTTTTGCCATGCTTCCAAGTCTGAAATTCTTGCCCCTGCCCTGCCAAATTAATTACTTCAGTTTATTTTGTTTGGACTTTAAGTTACAGTTTGTATATACCTTGTTTTGGACTGAATTTTCTGCAGTCAAAGGCTGTTCCTGGGAGAGTTTTTCTCCAGCCAGAAGGTAACCTGGACATTGGGGGCAAAGTTGGAGATAATAAAGAGACTCTTATTGTCTATCTGACTGTGACGCCTTTGTGCCACACTCTGGGTCATCACACATGGTGCGCTAGTCAAACTTAGGATGGATAAAAATATAGTAATAATACTAATGATAATAACAATGACAACAACCTTAACCTGCTTCCCAGATGCTGCAAAGAAACTTTATTACTTTACTAACTCCTGGAGAGAGAGAGAAATTAAGAACAAAATCTGTACTGCTGATAGCGCTATCAGAATTCCACTTAGACCCTGTGAAACAAAAACAACACCCACAATAGTTTTGGGTATATGCAGGGAAATTTAATTTCTCTCTCCATTTGTACTGGGAAAGAAAACAGTGGGGCACCTAAGTTCAATTCTCTAAATGGGGAGACTTAAGAGTTTGTCTCTACTCCAAGGTGTGTCTTGTCTGAAATGGTATAGGGTCTCTTGCTTGAGTAGAGGGTTGGACTAGAAGGCCTCCAAGGCCCCTTTCCAACTGTATTATTCTGAAGGTAGTATCCGGCTTTACATGAGAGTTGACAAAGGGAAAACTTCAAACCAATGTTGACCCCTGGTGATTATTTGGACTGGTCCCTGAAATGTTCTCAGCAAAATTTTTCAAAGTGTTTGCCTTTGTCTCCTCCTTCTTAGAACGGAGAGAGGAGGACTCATCACCAATGTCACTCAGCCAGCTTTGTACAGCAGGCAGAATTAGAATTCGCTATTCTCCTGATTTTTAGCTTGGTGTCTTAACCAGCACACCAAACTGGACCCGGTAAGTTACTTAATATAGTCCCAAATAGCCTGGAGTTGTTACCAGCCCCTAAACCCAATAGTAAGTTATGAAGCTTGGACAACATGCTTCTTCTCTTTCCCTGTTTTATACATTATGTGAACACAACCAGAATGTAATATATACTGTTGAAAGGTGTCAA
Source organism: Laticauda laticaudata (assembly GCA_004320025.1). Lineage (NCBI taxonomy): Eukaryota > Metazoa > Chordata > Lepidosauria > Squamata > Elapidae > Laticauda > Laticauda laticaudata. Next base: position 72,139 of record BHFT01035214.1, on the reverse strand, counting down.
AATGCCTTTCTTTCAAGGATTTAATTGTCCCGCTGGGAGAGCTCTGGCACAAGGATACGGACAGCTGCTTGAAAGCTGGATCTTTTCATTTTTCAGGAAAGCGGGGAACAGCGAAAAGTCTGTGCTCCTGGGCTAGCTAGCTTCTTATGGTAAGTCCCTTTTTTAGACCCTTTTCTCCCTTTGTAAGTTGATTTTGTGTGAATGTTTGTGCCTAATGTTTCAAATCCTGTTTGAGTTTGTCTTTATTTCCGCCGGAGGGCAAACTCTGCGGGGTGGCCAGATTGCATTATTAGTTTTCTGTAATTTCTTTTAGCTTTAACATAGTTTTTCATATTTGTTCTGTGGTAATCTCCTATCTGTCCCTTTTGTAATTTATATTTTGTCTTTTGTCTGTTTGTTTTGCTTATTTGGTATGTCCTGTGTTTGTAAGGGTTTTCTAAATTATCTTTTGTTTCCTTTTCCTATTTGTCTAGTTTTCTTAATTAATTAGGTTTTTGTCTATAGGGATTCTTTAATACTCTTTATTTGATTCCTTTTCCTATGTAAGTTTGTTTTCTGGCTGACCTGATGTTCCCCTTGGGCTTTTCCTGTTTTATGTGATACTACTGTCTTTGTGAAGTTCCCTTTCCACAGTACATAATAAGAAAATGTGGGAATGTTCTATCTATCTGTCTGTCTATTTATTTATTTCCCACCTTTTTTATTTTTACAAATAACTCAAGTGATGAACACATCGTCCTCCTTCTATTTTCCCCATAACAACCACCCTATGAGGTGGATTGGGTTGAGAGAGTGAGTGATTTGCCCAAAGTCACCCAGCTGGCTTTCATGGCTAAGGTGGGACTTGAATTCATGCTCCTTGCTTTCTAGCCAGGTGCCTTAGCCACTAGACCAAACTGGCTCTCTCAGTATTTCTTTGACCTACTGGGAGGAAAATGGGATGTTAATGGGTCAATGAAAGTGGTGCCCTGAAGACCCAAATTGTCTAAAGCTTAAGATCTAAAAGGCAACAATAAGTATGTTGTTTCAGGTAATTTTTTCATCTTCAGTAATACGATGTGGTTTGATTTCTCTGAGGAATGAACTTGGAGTGGTGATCAGTTTCTAAGAATTGTTTATTGCAGTTAGACAGACAACATTCTCAGTAGGGATATGTATCAAATGAAGAATTTGGTGGCTTCTTATACACCTTTGTATCCTACTAAATATGCACACTTACAACTTTCATTTTTACAACCCTTTGAATGCTCTTACCAGTTTCTTTTACCATATTTATTCACTCTCTCTTTTTAAATCCTGCTGCATCCACATCTTTTCTTTCTTTGACCCAATAGTGGATGTGGAGACCTGCATTGACCTATCCGCCTGTAGTGAATTTCTTCATCCTGGAATTTCTTTTGTGGGCAGTAAAAAATGCTGTCTGAAATTATACCTTAACACAGTGTTTCTCAACCTTGACAACTTTAAAATGTGTGGACTTCAACTCCCGCAATTCCCCAGCCACCAAAAGAGGTTTGGAAGATCTACTCTAATGGTTCATGTTTGGATGTATATAATATGAGCCTCTAAGTGACTCTGTGCCTTACTTTAGAGTTGAGATCAAGCCGTATATTTTCTTTTTGCCTCACTTTTCAGGCCAGGCCATCTCTCACCACTGATTGGCTGAGCTGTTGGATCCCTTCCCTTCCCCACACCTTTCCACAAGAGCACATTTTCCTTCATTTTCAAACATAACCTGCCTTTGTAATTGCCGAGCACCCAGATGAATCTTTTTTGTTTTTTCTAAGATGGCACATCTCACATCCTGGCCTTTATTCTGCTCCTGAAAAGGTTTTCCTGTTTATTCAATCTGTTTATTTTCTGAAACAACTGTTTATCCAATTATCTCATTTCTAGCTTTCGCAGCCTGTTTTGGAAAGCTTTGTTTCAATTGTTGGATGTTGAAAACTGACAGGACTCCACCTGTCTTCTGCCCAGTTGGTTAAACAAATGGAGAAGATAAAAGCAACCTTGGAGCAATAGCTTTGCTGCTATGAAAATTAGTAGGAGGACATTCCGGTTGTTGTTTTTTTAAACTACCTATAATTGAGTTAACACTCATTAAGGAAGAAGAAAATAGGTAGGGAAGGAAGAATAAGGGCTGAAATTGAGGAGGAAGGAGCCAGAAAGGTCAGGCAGAAGCTTAATGTAAACATTAAGCACAAAATAACCCAGTTCTTTAGCCAGGGAAGAGCAGGAGATAAATTAGCAATAACATGATAGAATGTTTTGGAAGCCAAGTAGCCATTAAACTGCCAACACTTTACTGCATCATAATAAATTAAGGCTGTGAAAGGCAGGCTAAAGTTAAGATGCACAGGGTAGACCTTATTGTAGTGGAGTAGAAAACTGGGCACCAAAGGGATATTAGTATACAGACACAAACATCAATGTACCCAAGCTGTTCCCCACCCAGTAGCTGCAAATCACTTTGGCACTGACTAGAATATTCCCCATTGCCATTAATGAGAAAAAAATAGATCTACTACTGGAAATCAATCCCTAACTCCCATACTATAGGCTTCTTAGCAATAGCACTTAGACTTATACATCGCTTCATAGTGCTTTTACAGCCATCTCAAAGCGGTTTACAGAGTTAGTATACTGGCCCCAACAATCTAGGTCCTCATTTTAGCAACCTGGGAAGGATGGAAAGCTAAGTCAACCTTGAGACAGTGAGAATCGAACTGCAGTCAGTCAGCAGAATTAGCCTGCAATTCTGCATTCTAACCACTGAACTGCCACAGCTCTTAGCTCCTATAACAATGGCATGAAATGTATATTAGCAGAAATTCTGACATAGGTGGGTATTTTTAAGACAGTTTTTCCCTATATAAATAACAGAGTTCAGCTGGAAGGTTCAGGAAATACTGGAAAAGAAATAAATCTCATAAACCTGAAGTATGGTCCTCTGTAATCTACTCAGATGACTGCTGGAAAGCAACAGTCCCAGTTGGGTGGGGGACTCAGTGTGGAATTAAACTAGACTTGCTATGTAAACACAAGAAGGGCCAAGTTTCTCTCTTTCTCTCCCCCCCCCCCTCTCATCTTGAAATTCTGATGAAACACAGAGCAGATTCTGCAAATCCATAATTTGCCTCCCCAACATGTCAGGAAAGAAAAGTAAGGAAAATGATTTGGAGTTGGCACTCCACGGAAAGAAGTTATAATTTCCCGTGTCTGAAATATAGAGTTACTTTATTGCCATAACAGTACTCATCAAAGGGGCATTTCCAACTTTAATAGAAAGAAAATTCAAAAGGATCTGCTGCGTATACAAGATCATATTCCCTTTCCCTTCCCCACTCCCCCCCCCCAAAAAAAAACCATTATCAAAGCATANTCATATTCCCTTTCCCTTCCCCACTCCCCCCCCCCAAAAAAAAACCATTATCAAAGCATATATGGTACTTTATTCAGATTAAAAACCAAAAACTAAAGATCAGGGAAGATGTTTCTTCCCCACCTCAAAATCTTCCTTAACTGGTGTCTTTATTTTCTCAATTTCCAGGAAAAGCAAGAAAAAGTAAGGCTACATATTCCTGATCAATCAAAGCTCTCTTCAGAATCGGAGACATCCGAGAGAGAATGCTCGCTTGGTTGAGGTGGGATAGGGAGAATTGGGGCAATAGAAGTGAATGATTCCTCCAATGAAGAGGGGAAGGCGAGGCTCTCCGCTTCATTTGGCTGAGCAGAAGGGACGGCAGGGGCCATCTGAAGAGACGGCTCTAAGGAAGTAGGGAGATCAGACCTTCTTGCTGGCTGCGTGATGCTGTTCCTTGGTGAACTGGTGACTGAAGCAGGTTCCTCCCTTGTGGGATCCAGAAGCTCCTTTAGAGAAGGAAACCAAGAGAGAAAATCTTCCAGTGGAGGAGGCTCAGATTTTGGAGAACCAGAGAAAGCCTTTATTAAAGGCTCAAAAATCTTGGGCAAGTCAGAAAAAGAAAAGTCATCCTCATCAATGGTCTCTGATTCACCAGCCTCGTAATCTTCTTCAATAGCTCTTTTAAAAAAGATATTTAATAGAGTCATAGGATCTTCCTCGTCTTCAATCATCTTCAGGTTTTCTTCTTCAGGAATGCTGGGCTCTGAGGTGTTTAGAGATCCCCATAAGGTAGTTCCTTGTTCCTTATAGTCTACCTCTGTTCCGTTAACCTGTGGGGAGTCCAGATCTTCTAGGTCGGGTATAATAGCTCCAATGTTATCCCAGGAATCATCAAGTTCAGTCAAGTCCACCTTGTTGAAATCAACTTCCAACTCATTGGGTTTGAGGTTGTCTTTCTCAAAAGTGCCTTCCTTTTCAGGAAGCTCTGCTCCTGATCCACTGGCCACAGTTGAGGCTACAGCAACCGTTTTCTCAATGGGCCCTTGAATGCTCATGGATATCAAACCTAGGAGGAATCACAAAGGAGAAATATTATAAAGCGATAGATCCATAAACCAAGCAAGCAACAATTAAGTAGCACTTGCCTATTGTGAGTCGTTTAAAAACCTTGTTCATGTTTGTAGAAAAGTACTCTGATCCCACAGCACCTGAACAGAAAATATCTTCATTTGTGTAATCTTCTGTGAAATGGAAGCTTCATATTGATCTTTTCTTAATTTGAGTAACTGTTCACATAAATAGTCTAGCAACTTTAAAAAAAATGCAATACATGCTAATTTCATTGTTTGACATATCAATGCTCATAATGCAAACTCTTAAATGAAATCCCTTTTCTTTAGTGTAACTATTACTATTTGTCTACATAGCTTTCATTTTCTTTCCACAAACATTTCTACAGAGTATGATATATAGAAACATGAAAGCAGCCAACACTTCATATGATGCTGTGTTTCTTTTGCTCATTTGGTTCAGCAGGGAAGAATCCTCAAATTCAATTCATTAAACTGGTTTCAGAATACTTTCACATCCATGCAAGTAGTCCTCAACTTAAGACTTTAATGGAGCCTACACATTATGGTTGTAAGTTATGATGATTGTAAAGCAGGTCACCCATGTAACCAGTCCAATTCTATGATCTTGTTGGCATAGAATTGGGTCAGTCATGTGAGTGCTGCAGTCATTAAGTAACCCAATTGTTTGTTATGGACTGGTTTTGCAAAAAGCTGGAAGTAAAAGATGGTTTTCAGTAAAAATGTAGTAAAATCTGGTCAATTGACCAATGGGATGTTGCAAACAGTTATAAATGCAGGTTGGTGTCAGCTTTGGAAGCCATATTCCACGCGTAGGCCCATCATAAATTGTCGCCAAGCAGCCAGTTGACTACCTATATTCAGGCCCCAAAATAGGACTCCCCCCCCCCAAGTCTCTCCATGATATGAAGCATGATTAATTCTGCTGATTTTCAAGTAAATAAAAGCTAAGTCCCTGGAGACTTATTTCAAGATACATTGCTTCTCCAGTTAAGCAGGTATGTTTCTCTCTTACTACCTCTTATGTACAGTTCTTGTTGATGCTCTAGGCAGCAGCTCACACACCTGTCAGCTACTCTAACTGGTTGCTTAGGGCACCAAAGAAGACAATCCTACTTTGTGTCTACAGCCAGCATTTCTCAACCTCAGCAACTTTAAGATGTGTGGACTTCAACTCCCAGAATTCCACACCTCCAAAAGTTGCTGAGGGTAAGAAACACTGGACTAACCTAATGTCTTTTTCTATCAACTAGATTGCTGTTGTTCTCATTTAACAAATAGGAAATGCAAACTAGGGAGACGAGAGAAAGGCTCAAGATTTTCACAACTCTTAAAAGGAAGTCCCTGACAGGCAAGGATGGAACCTGGCCAGTTCTAAGTCTTAGTTTAATGCAAGCTTTATCGATCCTTTGAAATAATTCTTACCCCTGCTGGCCAGAGAATTCTGGGAGTTGAAGCCCACGCATCTTCAAATCGCCGAGGTTAGAAAACTACATTATAGGAAAGAAGATTCTTTGTCCACTAAATGATATTGCTAGCCATGTAGTCATAGTGCTATTGTCGCCGTATTTTCTGGAAGGAAGAACAGCAGCTTTTTCTATGTCCACCTGGCTAGGCAAGTTATTCCCTCTCAAAATCTGCTCGTTGTGTGAATATTAAAAACTGCTTGGAGCACTTCTCACCACAAAAAGGGAGATTTCACTGAAGCAAGTAATTAAAGAAGTGAGAGTGTTGAGTGACACAACAGGCCGAGCATTCCATGGAAAACTCAAAGTTTTATCCATTCAATTTCTGCTGACCACGATGTTGTAAAATGCACAGAAGCCTCAGCAGAAAAATTAGGGCAGGTTTTATTTTGCGTGTCTGCTTAAAAGTATAAAGTAGGACACAAACCAACGTGGAACGGAAATCACGGGGCGGAATTAGCAGGATATGTACAAACAAATAATATACAGGCTGTCTATGTAGACAGTGCAACATATTACAGGTCCTCCCTGTTTAGCAGCCACAATTGGCATCCGCAACTCGCTCATTAAGCCAAGCTATCATTAAGTGAAACCACAACTTATGATCTAACTTCAGCTTTCCTTTGCTTCACATCGCTATGAAGGTCATAAATGCATGGATTGGTGGTAACAGCAAATGGCTGCTAAAGGAGGCAGTTGCTAAATGAGGACTACCTATTCTTTCTTTGGCATGTCTGATGACAAATGTGTTATCTAACAACTTTTTCCAAAATTAGTTGAAGTCTTGCTGTCGTGACAAATAATGGCATAAAATAAGAACAGAACCGAGAAAATAAATATCTAACTACATTCATGCTTGAGTGGGGATAAGATATGTAGCAGAGGTGGTATTCAGCAGGTCCTGACCCGTTCTAGACAAACCGGTAGTGGAAATTTTGAGTAGTTTGGAGAACCAGCAAATACCACCTCTGACTGGAGACTTTACAGTATTCTTCCCTGCCACCCCCACCAAGCCACCCCCACAGAACCAATAGTTAAAAAAAAATTGAATCCTACTACTGATGTGTAGTAAACCCATCTCAAAAGCCTTTGGTTTGGAAAAAGTGGTTAGAGAAGAACAAAGCAGAAAAAGCAGTATAATGTTTTCTGAACCATAAATTATTTAAATGGGCCTTGGAAAATTCCAACACTACACCCTCCCAGTTTACGATTACTTGAAATTATCACAATGAGAAATAGCTCTTGCAAACAATTTGCCTGAACCTCAACAAATAAGTTGGGGAGGGGAGTTTCTACCTTTGCCATTAATCTCTAAGATACATCAACAGGGCTTAGTTTATTTCATATTTCATTTTAAAACATATTTAGGTATTTCCACAGATTGTATGGATCGAAAAAGAAAGCCTTGTGCTGTTTACTATGGCAATTATTGAGGTTAATTCTGAAAGCAAAAGTACTGAGTGGTGGGGTGGGGTGTAAAACTGAGCAAAAGGAGCTAACTTAGTCTTCAAGGGCATAATGAGCAATGTTTTATTTATGCACAACTTCATGCTTTGACTCACAACTGTGACCCTTGAAAGACATAAGAATGTTTAAAATCTTGCTTAGTCAGGCTTCAAAAGGATTCTGATTGTGTCTCCCAGGTTCTAAAATCTCAAGTAACATTTCACTGCAAATATTTTTTCTAGTAAGTATCACTTATAAAACTATTGGGCCCCACCCTGAAACCAATGAACTTGTTTGGCCCTTTTAGCCCATATCTTCACTGAGGAAACTCAGCACCCAGGAATTTCTTTTGGCACTGCTGATGGAAATTGGGGCCTCATGGAGCAAGAGTCCATCAATCAAAGTATACCTGGAGGATTGTATTTTTGTGTATAACGTGCCCACCTGACCACGTAGAATCCAAAGCATCTAGGTCAGTGTTTCTCAACCTTGATAACTCTCAGATTTCTGGGAGTTCAAGTCCATGTGCCTTAAAGTTGCCAAGGTTAAGAAACACTGATCTAGATGGAAGGGAATTTTTTAAAAAATCTGCTTCTAAGCCATTTTGAATCTGAAAATCTAATATTCAATAGACCATGATGTTTTGGTTCTGCCTTCCAGCATTTATTTATTTATTTAATCTGTGGCTTCATATCAAAATTGCCAAAAGTTAAATTTACAGCTACAGTTAGCTTTAGTGAACACTCTAAAACAAACTCTGACCAAGAAGGAAGGAAAATAAAACCTTTTTCTAAGTTATCTTTAGGATTGTTTTCTTTTACGATTATTCGACATTCAATGAGTTGTCCTTTGCTCATTCCCATTTCCACACTTGCCAAATCTTATAGACTCCTAAAACTAAAGCACATCAGATAAAGTTGAACCCAGGCAGAAAATGTGTTTTTTTAAAAAATTCAGAGTTATAAGACTTTCTCATTAGGCATTTATATTCAGAATAGCATGGGATATTTAGAAAGAAAGATTACATTGTTCAAATTAGGCAACTGCAGAAAGCATAATTTAAAAGTGTGTTTTTTTTAATGTTACCTGCAATTTATCTAAAACATGGTCCAAGACCTAATTTTCCCCTGCAACAGCAACCCTGCAAAGTAGGCATGGCTGAGAGAAAGAGAATAGCCCCAAACTGCCCAATAAGCTTCTGTGATTCAGGTAGGATTGGAACCTTAAGGACAAATAAAGTCAAGACTTGGGTGGAAGAAAAATAGCTGTATCTGATGCCAGTTAAGATTGCAGGCTAGTGCTTCAGATAAGTAATGGAGAGACGCTACATCTAGACTTCCTAACAGCTACAGAAAAATTCCATGAGTGTTATGGGGGATCAGTCCTTTTCTCTCAGCCCTAGAGTAGAGTAGTGGAGTGGGGAAGCCCAGCCTGACTCACAAAGCTGCAGTGGGGGGAAAAAAATAAGGGTTCAATATGCACACCATTTAGAACTTCTGGGGAAAATGGCGTATAAATCTTAAAAAGAATGAGGAACACAAGTCCAAAGTAGGCTTAGAGTGACTACAGTTCTTGGTTTTTTAAAAATTAAAATAATAAAAAAAGGATTGGCATTCTTCAAAGCCTCAGCCTCTATTTAGAAGGATGCCCAAGGTGTTCTTACACAATGGGAATGATTGCTGGCAGCGAATCCAAGTAAGATTTTTGGTGGTGTATCTGCCTACCAGAAGACTAAATGTAAGTCAAGATGCAGACAGCATTCCAGAGGGCTAAAGGGAATGATAGGGAAGAAGCCACCTCACCATTTTGGCTCCTGATAAACGGAGGAATGTGGCTGGCTGGCCCCATCACCACAGCAGCTGCTTTTCCAAATGGGAAGACCACAATATGTTCTCAAAAAAAAAAAAAAAAGCTTTGGGAGGCTCTCTGAGTATAAACCTATCTCAGCAAAAAGAAATTGGCCAATTAGATAGTTGCTTAGAGTGCTACTAATTGCTGTATTTTAAGGGAAGAAACGAATTAAAATATAAATATTTTTGTGAAGTTGTTGATTGCATGGTCAGCATCAGTTACTGGTAATTAGTATATGGCTATCCCTGATTTTGACACTGAGATGAAATTTTTAAAAAATGAAGACATGTTCACACTACCATCTTTGTGTATAAAATCTTGACAGTCCAGCCTAACCAGATTACAAATACTCCTCGTTTCTGCAGACGTAAGCAGAGGACATTAGCAGGTCCTAATTAGGCTTGGAACAAAATTTGGCAATCCAACACAAGTGCAATTAACCAAGATTAAAAAATATAATCCAAGTTTCTTGCCCCAAATCACATGATGCATCAGTTTTACAGAAGCAGAGAAGTCAAGGTGTGGTCAATAGTTGAATGGGACTCTGTAGACATACATGGAGTTAAAAAAAAAAGATGAGAAATTTATCAAAAATAAATAATGACCATCTTGTTAACAAGAAAGGGGGTAGAAGAAAAGGCACATCTCTGCCTCTCCTGACATTCTGTTTTCAAGATAGGTACTTTGTAGATGTCCAGCTGACTCCAGAAGGCCCCATCTTTTCTGTCTTTTCAAAACTCCAGATCTACTCTGGGTGAATAATGCCATCAATAATTTCTATAAAATAGCTCTGCGTACAAAAAAGAGTTTATAACAGGAATTGACAATTTGTTGCTTTCTAGATGTTTTAGAGTTCACACGATATCTTGCCATTTGTCTTAACTGTTATGACTAATTAAAGTTGGTCCATCGCATCACTAATGCCAGCTTTTAAAATAATAATGGTTCTAGCTTTTGGCAAAGTGGAATAAAGGGAGTTTACTTTCTTGCCATTATTAACACAACCTATTTGCTTTTTCTTTCTTTCTGGACCACAGGTTACTTCACAAAGAAGAGCACAAGGAAAAAAAAAACTTCAGGCTGCATTTAACATGTCTGGTTTCCCAAAGAGAACCTGATTTGTCCAAGATCATCCAGAAAACTGAATGTTGGAGTAGAGATTTTAATCTACCATGTCCAAACTAGACATTGATCATCGTGCAACATTCACAAATGCACCTTGGAAAGGCTATCAATGGACTAGGAAGAGTTACTGAAATACCATTACAAAGACTTGGTCCAAATCAAGCTTCATTTTAACTTCAGGCTGAGCAATTTATCAGCCTTTCCTATAACATGTGCTCATATCTCTCCTATTTAAATTGTTTGAATCATTTTTTCAGCTATGAAACTGAGCAATGAGCATCTCTCAGCCCACCTACCCTACAAAGTCCTTATATTCGAGAACATTTCCCTAACATTTATATCAATGTTCTAGCCCTTGAAAGCATTTTGCCAGCTGTCAAATGAAAGTTAAACACAAATCAATTTAAACACAGCTGTTCCACATTTCCTAAATAATAGTCTGGTACAATTCAATGCAGTACTAAAACCTAAAGTAAAGTGAGACTTAAAATAAGAAAAAAATAAATAAATGCTGAAGTGGCCACTGTCAGAAAGCGAAGTTTTATTCTTTTTCTCAATGGATCTCTTCTTAGGTTTCACAAAGTATAGAATATCTTCTGGGTTTGCTATAATTCTCTAATTCTCCCAACAAATTATGCTGCTTTCCTAAAAATCTAAAGGACCTTCTCAGTCTGAACAAGACAGGAGTTTTTGTGAACTGTATCTGACTCCATCAAATGCAGAGAGAGGTTAAACTGATGAAGGATCTAAAACCATTCACACATCTGATGAAGACAACTCACAAAAGTTTATTAAATCTTTTAGTAAAATTCATTTGTCTGAAAAGGTGTTTCCAGAGTTCTCCTGATTTCTGGCTATCATAGTCAAAACAGGACTTTTCCAGGATTTGCAATACTTCCAATTTTTTTTTCTTTTTTTCTGTTTCTTCTCTAACTTCACTCATCCTTTACTTACCTGTGAAAAGTAGAGTCTTGGCCAAGACGAAGACAAGGCTTCCACTGAAAGGCATTCTGCCCAAGTTGAAGCTGATCTTCATCCTTCTGGCTTGGCCCACTGCAAAACCTTGCTGCTTTATGAATCTCCAGTCAGGCTCATATATGGAACCAATTGCTCCAGGTACTCGCAAGGAGACACCTTATATCATTCCTGCTGGGATACAGGGCTGGATTTCCCAGAGTTTTAGGGTGTGGTATCTTTCTATCTCTTGCATGGGAGTGCCACACTTCACTGTTTTAATAGAGCAGATGCAACCTTTTGGAAACATCCTCCTACTGGGAATTTGGCAAGGCAAGTCTGGAATGATGAAAGGACTGTAACCAATCCCATTTCTTTCATAGCAGAAGGCATGGAATCACAAGACAGCAACAATCATTGTGCTAAATTTACCACAACCACCACACCTCTGTTCACCTTTTATCTAATTCTAGGCTTTACAACAGGGGTCTTCAAACTTAACAGCTTTAAGACATGTGAACTTCAACTCCTAGAATTCTTCCTCCAATCATGTTAGTTCAGGAATTCTGGGAGTTGAAGTCCACAAGTTTTAAACTTGCCAAGTTTGAAGACCCTTGCTTTACAAATACACCCTGCTTCCCAAAGGAACAGGATTGGTGCTAAAACTCCTTTCGTATTGTGCATTTCGTAAAATGGCATTTCGTAAAATGCCATTTTATGGCATTTTAAATTGCAGAGCTGTGAAATGATGCAACCAGGTTTAATTGCAAGATTTTTGAGAGTAGACAAAAAGAGAAATGAGAACCTGATCAAGATGTAACTTTCGATAGCTTTAAAACTAGAGCAGGCTGGATAATCTGTGGTCCCAGACCGTGGTTTGCTGCTGATGTTCAAATAGTACAAAGCCAAATAATGGTGGATTTTCATGTATTTACCACATAGGCTTTTGTGATATTACCCACAGCCTTACAAATGTTGCTAAAGTTGCATATATCACTATTATACAAGGTTAACAAGCAAGGTTCTCTATGCCCATATACCGTAGATTCATTGGACCCTTTGATCATCTAATGAATAAATTTGTTGGGCTTCCTAGCTGTTGGGAAACTGCAACCTAGGCTGGAATGAGAGATCAAATGAAGGCCTAGCTAGAGTACATGAGCTACAAGAGGCATTAGCTTAACTTCTCCCAAGGTCCATGAAGCCTTATCTGGTCATTTCCAGGAGAAGGCAAACCATCTGTGCAGCTTCTTATAACTTAGGTAAAGAACAATACAATTGCTTACTTTAGTTATCTACGAGTAGCTCTAATTGCTTGCGCTTGACACTAGCTACTCTTTAGTAATAAGCAGGTATACATACCATGGTGGGAAGATTGGCTGTTGAGTCTTGCTTTGAACTCCAGAACCCCAAAGCTATTGAGAAAAATAACAGCACAGCAATTATTAAAGAATAAAGTCCGTAAATTGTTATGTACATTGATTTTATACGGTTTATGTCATTTAAACTTCTATTTTAGTTTGGTATATTTATAGGGTTGTTGTTTTTTTGTTAGTAGCCAAGCCTTTTGGCTGTCTACAAAAAGTACAAGAAAGGGTAAACAGCAGAGGTGGGATTCAAATTTTTTAACAATCGGTTCTGTAGGCATGGCTTAGTTGGTCAGCATGGCTTGGTGGTCACGTTATTAGTGGCCAACTCAATATCACTCACATCGAGGCACGCTTCTCATCACCTGGCCTCTCATGACTGTGGGGATGCTGCAATAGTCGTAAGTGTGAAAAATGGTCATAAATCGCTTTTTTCAGTGCCGTTGTAACTTTGAATGGTCACTCCACACGAGCAAAGTACCAGCAAAGGAAGGAAAAAAAAACTCCAGAGACGTTCCTGAGACAGGAAATCTAGTCCTGCCAAGAATGTAATAAGGGTTAACGGAGAGGCAGTTTNCTAGTCCTGCCAAGAATGTAATAAGGGTTAACGGAGAGGCAGTTTCTGTAAGCAACACCAGAATGTTTCCTTCCTGGATTACAGGATTAATTTCTTCTAACAACCAGTAATTTCAGTAATTTCTTCAAACAACCAGTTCTCCAAACTGCTTAGAATGTTAACAATCGGTTCTAGCGAATAGGTGAGAACTGGTAGAATCCCCACCCCGGTAAACAGCAATATACAGGTATAGGGCCATCTTTGGGGACCCAAAAAGTTAAATTGACAGGCATGACATCTGATTGAAGTTTTACCCCTTTTTTGCATCCATTGTGTCTGCAAAGCAGGTCAGAAAGGGATGGGGTTTCAATCATGCTGTTGCAAGTGCTATCTGGACTTCCTCTGCACCAAGGATGCTTCCGATATTCAGAAGCACAAAATAGCTAACTACATTGTACCAAGTTATTGTGAATACACTGACCAGGTAGGTCACTGGTTGCTAATTCAGCGTGCTATATGAATCTAAACTATTGAATCAATTTAGTTAACTATGGGCCAATGAATTCAGTCTATAGCATCCAAGTAATTAAACATTACTTTTATAATAATTATTTCTAATAATATGATAAACATTATATTACTTTGAACATACACTGAGACCTTATGTACCAAATTCCTTGTGTGTTCAATCACACTTGGCCAATCAAGAATATTCTGTTCTGTTCTATTTTATTTCTATTATACATATAGAAATCTAATTTCAAAACATTTCTCCACAGGTGCAAAAATAAACAAGGTTCAGCAGAGACTGGTAGGGATATAATGGTCACCCAAAATGATATGCAATTTTTTTAATACCAGGTAGAAACTGAAGTTATATAACAATAACTAAGGAAGATATCTAAGGTGTTGTGGACTTCCCAGATCAGATTTCCAGCAGCATAGGCAAAATATCCAATGGGAGGAGTGTGCAAAATGTGGGAGATGCAGAATGTACAGCTGTGCTAACAAACTATCCATCTCAGAGGTGGTATTCAGCAGGTTCTGACCAGTTCTGGAGAACCGGTAGTGGAAATTTTGAGTAATTCAGAGAACCGGCAAATCCCACCTCTGACTGGCCCCACCCCCATCTGTCCTCTGCCTCCCAAGTCCCAGCTGATTGGCTGGTCTTCTTTTGTTGCCCTGCACAGAAGAACGGAGCTGGAAAGTAGGTTAGTGGGATGGGGAGAGAATGGGGATTTTGCAGTATCCTTCCACCAGGAGTGGGGAGGGAATGGAGATTTTGCAGTATCCTTCCCCTGCCATGGCCACCAAGCCTGCCATGCCCACCAAACCATGCTCACAGAACCGGTAGTAAAAAAATTTGCATCCCACCTCTGATCCATCTGCCTTGTTAGGTCAAAGAGGATCCATTGTTCTTCTTTACAGATGCAGGGGGTGACTCTGTGACGCATTCAGCAAAAAAAAAAAAGTATACAACAGTGTCAAACACAATTATGTTAAAAATAAAAGCTCTCACACACTGCAGAACATGTTAATCCATTCATTTTTTCTCCGTGAATCCTGTTGAAGTTTTCTAAATTCTCACACTTACAGATAGGAGCATCTAGATGGAACTCTAAAAAGACCATAAAAATATTTGAATTTGGAAGTTTGGCTCGAGACTCATGATTTAATTGGGGTAACTGCCGGAATGCTAACAGATAGATCTAAAGAAAATACAGTATTATATAATAATCTGAACTGATATCACAGCTTTCCTTGCAGGCTTTGCAGCTTCCCTATAAATTGTATATTCCTATTTTTTTTTAATTCCTTAAGCAATTTTACATTGCAAGTCACATGTAAGAAGTATCTTGTTTATTCTAATATTTGGAAATCTGTGATTTGACTATTGAATGACCAAATCATACAATTTCAGCAATAAAACTAATAATGAGAGCCATTTTGGTCTAGTGGTGAAGGTGCTGGCCTAGATCACTGTGACTTTCATGAAAAACCAGCTGGTGATTTTGGACCACTCGTGCTTTCTCAGCCCAATTCACCTCACAGGGTGGTTTTGGGGGGCAGGGGATAGAAGAAAGGAGCTTTTGGTATATTCACCACCTTAACATTTATAAAGATGATAAAGGATTTTTAAAATCTAAATAAAAATAAAAGGCAGGCTAAATATCAAATAATGCCAAATACACTCTAATATATCTGGTGGTGTGTGAGACCAACCATAATAATGATAAAAGAGAGTGAGTTCAGTCTAGTAGTTAAGACACCCAGCTAGAAAGCAGGAGACTGAGTTTGAGTCCTGCCTTAGCCAGGAAAGCCAGCTGGGTACTTGGAGCCAGTCATTCTCTTTCAACCCAACCTACCTCACAGGATTGTTGTTGTGGGGAAAATAGGATCAGGAAGTTGTTACATATATTTACCACCTTGAGTTGTTTGTAAAAATAATAAAGATGGGACAGAAATAAATACATTTTTAAATAATTTTTTAAAAAATCTCTAAAAGTGAAAGGATGAGGCTTCATAATAATCATTCAGATGCCTATGAGAAATCCATAAGGACGAGAATACATAAAAAAAAATAATTTACATATACAAGTTCCCCCAAAATAAAAGTATTCAGTAAAATATTGCATAGACTCTTTAAATTAATAGCCTGCAGCTTGAAAAGCTTGACATTTTGTCAACCTGAAAATTGAAATAAAGGCCTCTTCTTGGGGATGTTATATTCCCAAGCAAATATTTTTCAGTGAGGAAAGTTTTTTTCCCCCTTGTATTCAAGCATGCACACTACTGGATTAAATGCTTATTTTCAATATGCCTTCTCTCTGGAAATTCTTCACTGCTATATTAACAGCCTTCTCATTTCCAGAATTCTTCAGATCTTCCCATTATTTAAGTTCCCATGTTTCTTTGAGAAACATGATGTCTGAGTGAAATGACAAGGCAAAGCTAACATCAGATGCTAATAGCGTCAGTTGGCCAGTCTAACTTATTATGTACATATGAACGTGTTTTGTTCAGAAAACACACGAGGTAGACCGGGTTCCAACAACAAAAGGCTTTATTCACACTTAGTCAGCAACAGGAACATTTGGCTGCAGCCGAGGCCAGCCTTTTTTTTTATACAGGCTGGCCTGCCGGCTTGTAGCCAATGGCAGTTGCTTGAATTTGCCGCCTTTCAGCAGCTCTTTGGATTGGTTCCTAGTGAACTAATCAATGCTTAGTTTATTTGACCAATCAGGTTTGCATATTTGGAGTCACCCAATTTACATATAGAACACCCCTCCCTCTTAGTGTTCAGTCCTACGTGGGGACGTAGTCTCGTAGTAGGCGGGGGCTTTTCCGGACTCGACTGGACTTGCGGCGTTTATTCTTAGTGAGGACTTCGACCGGTTCGGATGGGGCTGCTGTGTCTTCCATCCTTCTCCCTGGAACCGTCTGGAAAGGTGAGTCGGCCATTTTACCGCTGCCTGAGTTGCTTAGGCCGGTGGTTTTGCCGCTCCCTCCCGTTTCCTCCAGGCAGGTCGAGCTGGCCTGGCTGGCCCCTTCCGATGGGCTCTTTCCCGCAAGTCTCTTCAAACAGTGAGTTTCTTTATTTGCTCTTTTTGATTATATGTTTCAATTGGTTTTGGTTTTAAAAAAGTTTCTTTATTTACTTCTCGCCTTTCCCCCCCCACCTTGGTTTGCAATTCGTCGGTTTGTCGGCGAATGGTTGTATGTCTGTGGTTCTTTCTATTAATTCGGGATCAAAGCTGGTCTATGTGCCGCTCTCCATTCCCTTGCCATCCTCTATTGTTAAACGGTTAGGATTTGGGGCCTGTGATTTGGGTTAATCTTCCTGGTTACTCCATACCAGGTTCCCGGTGAAGTTTTTCGCGTTATACCAAATCGCCTATTTCGAATTGTCTAACCTTGTAGCAGGAATCAGGGGGGTTTTCTGGGGTAAAATTTGGGTGTAACCTATCAAGTTGTGATCGTAAACTTTCGCCCCATAAGTAATTCTGCTGGGGACTTGTTGGTTACGGTACTGGGCGTTATGTGCTGGAGTGTGAGCAAACGGTTTACTTTCTGTTGGACATCTCCGGCCTCCATTCTTTCTAAACCTTCTTTAGTAAACCGGACCATTCTCTCAGCCCTGCCGTTCGCAGCCGGCGTGGCCGGCGCGGTTGGGCATGTCTTTATGCCAAGGGACGCTAGGTACTGCTTCAAAAATGTATGCTGGTTAGCTGTGGCCCATTATCGGAGACAAGAATGTTCCGGTAGACCATGGGTGGCAAAAAGGTTGTCCAGTTTTTTAATTACAGTTTCTGTTGTCGTTGATGGCATAACTTTTACTTCAAGCCAATTAGAGTAGGCATCAACGACAATCAGAAAAGTATACCCCTTGGTAGGACCCGCGAAGTCAATTTGAATTCTTGACCAAGGTCCCGAGGAGTTTCCCAGTCCTTAATGGGTGCTTTTAGTGGGGACGGTCTAATTCCCTGGCATTTGTTGCACGAGCTTACCCAATACTCTATGTCCTTATCAATTACCCGGCCACCACACATAACTTCTGGCAAGGCTTTTCATTCTAACCATTCCCGGGTGCCCTTCATGTAACAACCTAAGTACCTGGGTTGTAAATTTGGTGCGGAATGACCACCCGATCACCCCACAACAAACACCCCTTTTGAATCGAAAGTTCAGTCTGTCTGGACCGGAAGGTTTAAAGCTTTCAGTTTTTTGGTTCTCCGGCCAGCCTTTTACCTACCCAGCTAAGAATGCGGGCAGTTGGGCTTGTTGAGTAATTTACTCTGTGCATTAGAGTCTCTTAGCCCCAACACCACGCGATCCCTCATCGCTTCATCGATGTTCAGGAAATCACACTCACCCCCTATTTGCCTCAAAGCAGCAATGAAATCGGCGACGGTCTCTCCCTCTCTCTGGTCTCTGCGGTAAAATTCGTGTCGCTTTATTTAATTTGACACCACCGGAGCGTAGTGTTGCTTTGAGAACTTTTTGCAATTCTGGCCACGTTAGTTGTTTAACGTCTCGGCTTCGCAAGGGCCTTTGCCATCTTGAACACCGTTGGTCCGCAGTGGGTTAGGAACACAGCTC
Source organism: Laticauda laticaudata (assembly GCA_004320025.1). Classification (NCBI taxonomy): domain Eukaryota; kingdom Metazoa; phylum Chordata; class Lepidosauria; order Squamata; family Elapidae; genus Laticauda; species Laticauda laticaudata. The sequence goes on along the minus strand of BHFT01035214.1, from coordinate 53,819 downwards.
TCTTGCGTTGCTCTGAAATGTCTTCCATTTCATTGCTCTTCAGATACATTTGGAAGCGGTCTGTATATGACTCCCAATCCTCTTCGTTAGGATTGAAGGGTGTGGGCGTGCGTTGTTTCCAGGCATCTCTTGCTGGCGTCTGGGCTTCTTATTACCGCGTGCAGTTTCGTGTTCAGAGACGATCCCATCCTCGTCGCCAGTGTTTTTGTTCAGAAAACACACGAGGTAGACCGGGTTCCAACAACAAAAGGCTTTATTCACACTTAGTAACAGGAACATTTGGCTGCAGCCGAGGCCAGCCTTTTATACAGGCTTGGCCTGCCTGCTTGTAGCCTATGGCATTTCCTTAAATTTGCCGCCTTTCAGCCAGCTCTTTGGATGTTCCTAGTGACAATCCAATGCTTAGTTTTCTTGGCCAATCAGATTTGTAGATTTGGAGTCACCCATTTACATATAGAACAGAACGGAGATACTATAAATCGCAAAAGATCATTGTAAGAACATGGGATAGTGGGTAAAATTGCACTGGTGGCACAGTCACTATACAGCTCATTGAAATTAGGTCAAACATGAGTTCAGTAGCTTAGCTTTATCTTCAGAATTAAATTAGAGCAGGAAATGACTCAAGGATTGTGTGGAAAAAGAACAGGCAGGTTCACTTGGATACAAGGAAAGCAGAACAAAGCCAAGGAATGTGGAGTGTATTTTAGAAATGGTAGGATGATCTATTTTTATGGAGTCTGCAGATTGATGTTGCACGTTGTTGCTATATACTCAACCATGCCATTGAATGCAGTACCAAATATCATTTTTTGAATAACCAGTACACACAGTCTATTGTGTAAGAATCTTCTGACATAATAAATCTAAACAAGGAGGAAGGAGAAAAATATTAGAGAGTTCAGGAGTGGAAGGTCAGTGTTTTAAAGCAGGGCTGTAAAATCTCAAGAACTTTACATTTTCCATGATTGGCCTCCAAAGCTCGGCTCGAACAAAATATAAATTTAACTCACAATCATTCACTCTACTTTTTTCCAAACAAACCTGGATCTAGGAGATATTAATTTTCAGATCCATATTCCTTGTTGCATCATATATTTGTATGAATTTTTTTTGCATTTTCATCCAATAATATAGCATTATTTATATTTTTTAAAAAAATCTATCCATACATTCAAATGCCCAACCAGTACGCTTTAAACATCAGAAGTATACATTTATCCAGAAATACATTAAACAGCCAAGGGATACTCCCATGTCTTTGTCTTTCTGCTCAATTTTGAACCATTTGCAAAATACTCAATTTCATAGAATCGCATAGTATAAATTCTGGAAATGACCTTGGAGATTACCTCGTCAAATCCATCACTGCAATTGTTAAATCAACATGTTTTCTGTGAATATGGCTTCGCCACTGACTTTGCTTATCAAAAGGTGGCAAATGGAGATCAAATGATCCCAGGACCCTCCTATCCTTCCACAAGAGCCTGAAGACATGGTTCTACCGATTGGCCTTGGGACCAAATGGGGAAGTTCCACACTAGAGGTGCCTGCTAGATTGATGGGAGATTCTATTCCCCCCCTCCTCTCCTCAGCCATCCAACTTTTTGGTCATCATATAGGTGTATTATTCTCGATGTGCTCTTTTGTCATTTTTTTATTTCATTACTTTACTTCTGTTCTATTTACAATCCTTTGGTTTTTCTTCCTTTTTACTATTGTAAGCCACCTAGAGTATCCCCGTGGCAAGATTGGAGGCAAATCAATCAATCAATCACCAATACACACCAGTGCCAGGCATCTGAATTTTGATCATATGACCATGTGCTGCATTGGTCATAAGTATGATAAACAGTCATGAGTCACCGTTTTTGGTGGTGGTGTAACTTTGATTAGTCATTAAACAAACGGATGTAAGTGGAGGACTACCTGTACTACAGCATTCCTGACAGATGGCCATCTAGGACTTCTGAAGAATTACCTTAAACTTGAAAAGAGACATGAAGAAGCAGTCATGCTTTTTAGCAAGTTATTTAGCCAATGCTTTTTTGTTTTATACTGTATACTTATTGCATGTAAATTCATGTAAATTACTTTGTATGGCTTGGATTTATCTTAAAAACTGCTTAGTAATACATTAAACATTGCCTAATAGTTCATACTGTCTTTTGTGCAGTGTAGTAATAATTACCACCACGAAACATTATAAAATATTATTTAGTGGGTCATTATAGGATTGAAACTGGAAACAAGATTCAAGAAACAAACTCCCACATTATTTCTATTTATTTTACCTCATTTTTTTTCAAATGGATAGCTGTTTCAAATATACCTGAGATTATCAGATAATTCATGTTTTATTCAGTGCATAATATGCCATGTCTAAAAGTATTTAATTATATAATATATGGGTGCAAGTCATAATCTTTTTATTTAATATATTATTTCCTGGGTTTCTTTCCTTCATTGACTGATACATCTATTTACAATCATATGGATTGTAGGCTGATAAACAGAAGGTGTGTAGCAGATTTAATCAAAGCTTGCACAAACACATTTCCTGCTTATCCATCTTGTCTTATGCATCTTCAGTATATTATAATGGGAGAGATGTTTCATCACAAAGGTATTCTACTAAGCAGAATGTTCTCTTATCAAGTATTCTCCATTCTCCAGAGATCGTTGTCGTAATTTCTTGGCAATGGTAGTGGAGGGGCAGCAAAATTGTTCTCTGAACAGAAGACGATATTTCTACATATTTTACCCATTCTTGAATATCCTGAATCACAATGATTTCAAATCATGTGCCTGGAAATACCTATCTTCAACAAAGGTTTGAATTTACTACTTGAATTCATTTTTCTATTTCTTTCTTGCTTGTTTTAGGATCACAAATTTTGCATCAAATTACTTCCCATATCACAGTAGGAACAGCATCTGGCCAGAATATCTACCATTGACATGCTCCCCCCCCATCATGGTTTATGGAGCAGTTATGGTATATAATCAAACTCCTACCTGAAAACAAGCTAGGAAAATAGGACAGAGGAGGAAAAAAATGAAGTGGCAGATCAGACCAAAAATGGCAGAAAACAAACACTATGTGTTTTGGGGACAAAAAAAATAGAAAACAGACAAACAAATAGAATAGGTTAAAAAAATTATACCCTAGTAGTAAGGAGGACAGAGAACATCAAATCAAATATCTTTATTATGGTCATGATGTAGGATATTGCACAAGACAAGGATGAAACTTATCGACTATTCATCAACTGAAATTGCAAGTTTAAAATTCCATACTGTAAATAGTTAGATTACTGTACTGTTTAGAATAGGATTTTGCAAGCTGAAGCTTTGTAGAAATTGCTTATTTCTTTAATAAATACACAATAGCACAATAATAAACTGGATGAACCATAACTTGGGCCAGGAAGAGATGAGAACTAGTGAGCTGTTGGTCTGACTAACTGTCATCTGCCCTTCAGAACCACCTTGGTCTACCAAGATCTAAGGCTAGTTTGTGAGGATAAACTTCCTATCTGAAAAAGCTTTTCTAGACAATGAAAAAATTAGAGCTGTTGTTCTTCAAAAGTTTAAGGGTAGTTAATAAAGAAGCTTGTCTTTTGGGGAGTTAGATGTCCAGAGTAGTTGTCCTAAAAGCATCTCTGGCTCCTACTACTCACCTTAGAAACAGACCCAATTTTTAAAAAAGAAATATAAACACAGTTAGCCCTTTTATTTTTATTTAATTTTGGCATTATGTCATTGCCAAGATCTCTCTAGTGGCAAACCCACCAGCACAAGCAAAGAAGTAACCCACCAGTTAGGAAAACTGTTTTTATATAGAGTTGCTATTTTGTTATACAGAAGTTTTTTAATCAAATAATCCTCAAAGCAGCCTAGTTCAAGATGTTAATTGCCTTACAACTTCATTTAATAAACTAAATTTTTCCCTTATAAATAGCAACCCCCCCTCCCAACTTGTGAAATCAAAATCATTTTCCAGCTTGTGTGGAAAAATGATGACACCAAAATCCTATCAAATAATTATGAGAAGCAATAGTGGCAGCGCTATTGTTTCTCTTTTAAGTCTTGATATGATAAATACCAACAAATATAATAACCCATCATTTTTAAAACTGAGAAAGGTCCGGGAAAGAAAAAAAGTTAAAAAAACACCGGGATAAAAAAAACGACATAAAACTGGACAGGAAGTAGTGAATGAGGACGAATCAGGCATGACTTGGGAAGGGTCTTTTTCTCCTCAAACATTTCCTTTCTGTACCCATATCGTGGTTGTCCGGGTTTGACCAACTCTCCTTTTTGAACATATTGTATATTTGACGAAATACCATAGAAAACGTTGCTTCCGGATACCTGAGTTGAACGGGCAATGAGTTTAAAGTCGAATGTAAAATCAGGGTTTTATGATGTAGTTTCACGAAAACAAACACACTTGTGTTTTTGTTTTCGCAGTGTGACAAAAGCAAGATTTTAATTTCTAAATTAAAAATGGCCAAATTGGATTATTTCCCCCCCCCATCATCAATTTCTCGGAGGAGGAATATCTTAGAAATTATTTTATTTTTCAATAAAGAGTCCGCTTTCCAATTGTTCCTATGTAATCTCTCCCCGAAATAAACGAACGCTCAACTATCAAACCGGGAAAAGGAAAGGGGGCAAATAGACTAAACCACTTCGACCTTTAAGGGGGAAAATTCCCTATTTTAATGCTTGCCTATGCTATGCTGTTTCCTTATAAGCAAAAAAAAATTGTAGAGAAGACAAAGAAATGACGTTACAAGTCTTTTCTTTTTCACGCTCGGTTTCTATTTCCTTTTATTTTTAAATTCGTAAACATTCAAAATAGGTTATCCTCCCTAAGGGACAGGATGGTTCGGCCTTTAGCGTCCAACTATTAAAACCACGCTGCCGGTTAGGTAGGCGGGGTTTGCTTTGAAAAGAAATCTCCAACAGATTTTTCGCGGTGCTCGCGCTTGGCGAACCCTTCTTTTCCCGTCAATTCGCACTTTGCCCCACCTCCCTTCTGTCTTCGCTCCCTTTGATTGGTTCGCGTTGCGGCCGTTGACTAAGCGCCGCCCTCCATCTCCGCTCATGTGTTTGTGCCCGTCAATCATGTTCTGAACGGAAAAGCAAGAAAAGTAGCAATTGGGGTTTTGGGGATTTCTATCACTTTAATTGTTTATTGCGCCTTTCCTCGCCCAAGGAGAGGTCCTTGAGGTGACAGGTGTTTCTTTTAAAGAAGCAAGGATAATTTCCAGAAAGAAGGCATTGCTTTCTTTCCAGTAGATATGTAATTAAATCAAGCGTGGCTTTCATGCATTCATTATATTTAATATTTTAGTTAGAAGTTGGCCTCTATTGCATTTTACTTCTTTACTTCCCTGCACGAGTTGGCTCCAGTTTTGCTCCAGACATAATGTTCTGACTGAATTCAGGATTTAGCGTATTGATAAATTTTTATGATTTTGCTCACTGGCTTGATTTGGAAGCATGAAGCACTTCATAATGCTGCAGCATGAAGAAGTGTTAATGTACACCGAAGTTCAACCCTTCCAGGAATAGAAAGTACGAGGCAATAAAAGGGAGCTGAATATGCAAAGTGCTTCCCGTATCCATGAATATTTCCAGGTGGATGAGCCAGGTAGGCTTGCATTAGTAATTTGGCATCAAGTGTATGTAATCTCAGCCTTGTGAAGGGGATAGGGAAAATCCACATTTGCTTGACAATCATACAATACAGAACACCTACACAATAGCACATGCAATTCATAATTAGACCTGCAATAGCACCATACTGCTTCATTGAGAAAGATACTGTAAGATCAGATTGCAGTTTACAGTATACTATGGTAAGTTGTTCAGGCAAATGGATTTATATCAAAAGCAGATTTTTCATAAAAATAGAAATGTGTTGCAGAGCTTCATGAATATTCACACAATCACCCCATTGGAATCAGTAAGATATATTCATGAACATGAATGGGATTACCGATGGGGTTTCCAAAATTCACTTATTGTCTGGAGATCCTGGAGAAACTTTTATTGTGAAATATATATGAATAAAGTCGGGTTTTAAGAAAAGATTAGACAGCCAGAATGGTTCCTGTTGCTTGAGCACCTTTGAAAAAAGTACCTTTGGGGATTGAGTAGGAAGTTGGAATGGAAGATTATTTATTTATTTATTTAGTCAAACTATACTTTTCATGTATAAAAGTATATATATATATATATATATATATATATATATATATATATATNATATATATATATATATATATATATATATATATATATGTATGTATGTATAAAAGTATATAAAAGTATAAGTATGAACATAATACATAAACATAAGTACAGTATAAACAGGTATAAATACATACAAAATAAATGAGTACAAATAAATAGATAAATGGGAACAGTAGGGCAGGGACCGTAGGCAAGCTGGTGCATTTATGCATGCCCCCTTAAAGACCTGAGGAACGGGGTGAGGTCCACGGTAGACAGTTTAAAGTTGAAGTTTTAGAGGTTTGAGAATGTAACAACAGAGTCAAGTAGTGAGTTCCAAAGTCCCTTCCAACTCTATTCCATTCTGTATAGTGGTGCCCTCTTGAAGATAATAGGATTATAGAAAGGAGGAAGAAAATAATTTGAATAACAGAATTGGAAGGCATCTTGGTCTTCTAGTCTAAGACCCTGTACCATTTCAGTTCAATCTTTTCTTTAAAATGTAGTGATGGAGCACTCACACTTTCTGAAGGCAAGCCATTCTATTGATTAATTGTTCTAAGTTGTCAGGGAATTTTTCCTTAGTTCCAGATCAGTTCTCTCCTTGATTAGCTTCCATCCATTGCTTCTTATTCCGCCTTCAGATGCTTGAGAAAATAGGTTTGACCCCTTTTTCTTTGTGGCAAGCGTTAAATATTGGAACACTGCTATCATATCATCCCTAGTCCTTCTTTTCATTAAATTAGACATACTGGTTTTCAAATTCCTGCAACTGTTTTTCATGTTTTAGCCTCCAATCCCCTAACCAGCTTCGTTGCACTTCTGAATGTCCATTCATGTTGCACATCTATATTTTATATCCACACATCTATGATATAAGACATCATATGTTTTATATCCACACATCCATACATGTTTTCTTAAAATATTATTTTAAAGGAGGGTTTTTCATTGCATTTAATTCAACACAGTGCTTTGTTTTATAATATTCCTTGAACCATGTTCTGATGCTTGTTTTAGTGTGATGCCAAAGGTGCCAGTGCTCTCGCCAAACTGTCCTGTGAGCCTAGGCTATTTTACTGAACCTGAATCTCTGGAGGGGCAGTTACTGAGGCATGCTGCTGAGGGCAAGAGCAATAAGGCCAAGATATTACTAAAGAGAGGTAAATCATGTTTGTTGTGTGGGTTACATTGCATTAACAGCTGCTATTTTATAAGAGTAAGAACTCTAGCTGGGCATCACTCATGTGATGAAAATAGAGGATATAAGCAGCAAAAAATATGCTTTATTTTCTTTTCCATATTTCTAATATGGGACAGATTCAGTTATAATTCAGTGAACTCATTTTGATACATATTACAGATAAGTCTTCGATTTACAACCACAATTGAGCTCAAAATTTCTGTTGCTAAGCAAAACATTTGTGAGTTTTGCTCCATTTTATGACCTTCTTTGCCACTGTTGTTAAGTGAATAACTGCAGTTGTTCAGTTAGTAATATGGTTGTTAAGTGAATCAGGTTTTCCCTTTGACTTTGCTTTTCAGAAGGTAGCAAAAGTGGTCACATGATTCTGGGACACAGCAACTGTCATAAATATGAGTCAGTTGCCAAGCATCTGAATTTTGATCATGTAACCATGAGGAGGTCATAAGTGTGGAAAACAGTCATGTTACTTTTTTCAGTGCCCTAACTTTGGGCACGAAATGAACTATTGTAAGTTGAGGACTACCTGTAAATTTGTAGTATTACTGCTGCCGTTGTTAATATTATTAATCTATTGGCTGCCCAATTCCAGTGAACATGCATTCAGAAAAAAAAAACTTTTGCTATTATTCAGTATGTATACTTCCTTCCTTAGGTGTAGAAGTCGACAGCCACAATGCAGCTGGACAGACTGGTTTATATATTGGTGCCCTACTGGGAGATGCTTCCATAGTTCAAGTGTTTCTGCGCTTTGGTGCTAATCCTAATCAGTGAGTGATACAGAATTCCTAGAGAAGCTAGTTCAATATTTAGTTATTCTTTTGCAGCCTTTCTGACTCTGCAATTCTTCTAGAATAGAAATATATTGTAAGCATCCCAATGCATTACACTGTTTCAGATATCAACAGATGTTCATTCCTTTAGGAACAATTCCACCATTTATACATTTCTCAGCTTTGCAGCTACAGTCCACAGATAACAGTGACTAGAAATGGCCTAACTTTGCAGTGGAGCTATTCTCTTTCTCTTTCCAACTAACACACTAACAGGTCTGTTGGAGTGGGTCCACACAACAGCACTTTAACATTCCTAGAGTGTTTTAAGGAGGATGAGAGTGAAGACTGTCCCAGCTGTCCCAAAGACAGGGTTACGTCCAGGGGTGGGATTCTATAGAACCAGTTGTTATGATTCTGCTCAGTTCCGAGAACCAGCAAATCGCACCACTGGCTCCTCCCTGTCCCACCCTTACTCCTTACCTGGCATCTGAGCCATCCAACTTGCCTGCATTTGGTAAATTGCTATTTTTCCTATTTTTCCCCCGGCTATCAGTTCTGCTGTGCTGGGAGATTTAGATTAGCTAGAAAGCAAGAAATTGTTGGATTTCTTGCTTTCTAGCTAATCTAAAAGCAGAGCTGAACTACCTTCTTAGGACTGAGCTTCTGTTTTTCGGTGCAGACTCAGTTAGCAGATTGCAGAATCATAGAGTGAATCTGTGAGCAACTCATCCGCCTGCCTGTTTTGCCTGGTTTTGGGTAAAAATTGCCCTTTTTTAAATAAAAAAAATCAATATTTACATACATGATGTTTGTGAGTTAATTTTGTGAGTTTGCTTGCTAGCAAAATTTATGTGACAGATTCAGGTCGCCGATTGTAGAAACATAGATCCCTCAGTGAATCTGTGATTCTGTGAGCAACTCAATCTGCCTGCTGCTTGCCTGATTTTGGGTAAAAGTTGCTCTTTTTTTATAAAAAAAATTCAATATTTACATAAGTATTTATAATATTACATACAAGCCACACCCACTAGTCATATGACCACCAAGCCACAACCAAAATTTGGCGATGCCCACAGAACCGGTTGTTAAGAAATTTGAATCCCACCCCCTGATTATGTCTAATGAGTCCATGTTGGAGAACAGTACATTTGCCCTTCAGCATTAAGAGCAACATCTTAAGCCATGTCACACCGAACCAACGGATGGCAAAGAGATGTAAAATGGAACAAAAAACCTTTCCATCCGTTCGAAAACGCGATGTACTCACTGCCTCCATTTGGCTTCCTCTCTATCCGTCCAGCATCCGTCTATTGACGTTTCATCCGCTCCAAAAGTTTTCGGCTGCCTAAGACTTTTGCGCGGAAAATTGTATCCAGTTCATCTGTTCTGCATCCGCTACGCATCCGCTACGCATCCCGTTATGCATCCGCTATATCCGCTAGGCATCCGCTGCGCATCCGTGCAACTCGCATCCGCCCGGACGCAGGGAGGAAGCGGAACGGACGCAGAACGGATGCAGAACGGATGCAGCACGGAAACAAAGCGTTTAAAAACGGATAAAACGTTCGCAGAGGGGACCTATCTCGGATATTAAGATTCTACAACAATTGACTACAGGATGTCTAGAAGATGCCTAGAGGATGCAAAGGGACACCTTATACTGCCTATAAAAAGGGGAGGAACTCGTCTACATCTCTCTTTCAGACCAGCAGCCCAGTGGTGCAAGACCTCTGCAGCGCTTCATCTGCCTCTTGCTCTTCCACAGCATCCAGTCATGTCCACCGTGGATTGTAACAAAGTCCTTTCGGCAGCCACAGTCGTTCTGCAACAGTGTGAAGCCATCTGCAGACTTGTGAACTCTACTGCGAGAAGAAAAGGCGCCACCCAAAAAGAGTCTGATCCGAGATGGTTCGCACAGAAGAGAGAGGACAGACTGTACAACAAGCTGATGGTGGAGCTCAGGAACGAAGATCTTTGTACATTTCCAGAACTTCATGAGATGCTCCAGCCATGTTTGACGAACTTGTGCAGCGCCTGACACCCAGGTTGACCAAGGCAAACACCAGCTTCCGGCCCACCTGGAAACCTGGGCTCAAGGTGGCACTCACTTCTGTGCCACCTGGCCTCAGGGACCCCAATAAGGAAGCATGCAGTACAGCTGGAGGGTGCCACAAAAAACCATCACCATTGTGGTAAGAGAAGGTGGTGCAGGCCATCATCAAAGAATACAAGGAGGAGCTCCTCCAGTGCCCCTCCACTGAAGAAGGCTGGAAGAAAGTTGCAGAGCAGTGGTATCAGAAGTGAACTTCCCCCACACCGTTGGAGCCATGTGGCAAGGACGTGGCCTGCAAAGCGCCAGCCAATCGGGGTCCACTTAATTTCAACTACAAGGGCTTCTTCAGCATCGTACTTTTCGCCATGGTCGATGCTGACTAACAAGTTCATGTACATCGATGCTTCAGGCAATGGCTCATCTTCAGATGCCCAGGTAGACAACGCCAGTTGTCCTCAAGGGGGAGCTGGAAGGCAACCTCATCATGGGTTTCCCAGATCCAGAACCCTGCCCAACGACACGCAAATGTGCCCTACTTCATCGTGGGGGATGACGCCTTCTCCTCAAGAACCTACCCATGAAGCCCTACAACTTCAAGATACCTCACCCGTGAAGAGAGGATCTTCAACTACAGGCTGTCCAGGGCAAGGCGGGTTGGTGGAGAACGCCTTGGCATCCTGGCCAACAGGTTCCAGGTACTTCTCACCAACATGCCAGCATCGCCCAGAGACCATGAGGAGGAATCATGGAAGCTTGCTGCATCCTGCACAATCTCACTGCGCACCGCGCTACCAGCAGTCTTGCAGAACAGGCTCGGTGGATCTCCAGCAAGGCGATGGGGACATGGAGCCTGGGGAATGGAGGCAAGGGCAAAACCTGATCGACACTGAGGATGTGCAAGGCCCCAACAAAGCCTCACAATGAAGCGAAGAAGCAGCCAACCTCCTGAAAACACTGGTTGCAACTCCCCAGCTGGAGTGGTGGAGTGGCAAGACAGGTGGTAGATGCTTGATGGATGCTTCCTTCAGCCTGTCTCATCACAGTGATGAGATTGTCCCTGTATGTTTGGTTTGGCTTACAATGAACAGGGCGTTTAATAAAGAGTTGTGTTTATGTTGACATTGTGGATCAATGCTTACATGTTATTGATAATAAAGGGCCATATGTGTGCAGCTGGGGGGTGGACATGCAGTCCCACTATGCTTGCACTGGAAGGTTATCTATCCCACAGCTATTACCCATCCCAAAGGTATCCCTGCCCATCCACATGCTATCCTTACCCATCCCACAAGCATGCAAAGGTTAAACCATTTCTAAAAGTTTCCAGCAAGACTTTATTAAAAAAAAGAAATGAAGCAAGTGTATGAATCAAAAATAGACTTTAATTAACAAGAAGCTATAAGACAAAAATGAGTCTCTGGCACTCCTCTTTGTCGCTCAGTCTCAGGGGTGAAGGGTGCAGGTGCTGTGGAGGTGTGGTGCTGGAGTGCTTGTCCTCAGCTCCTCCAGAAGCAGAAGCAGCAGAAGCCCAGCCCAGAAGCAGCGAGCCGTGCTGCAGAAGCCCCAGCAGAACCAGAGTGAGAGCCAGGGTGGGATGTAGCCCTTTCCCTCTTGCAAGGGCTGCAGCAAGATGGCCTGAGGCTTGCTGTGCTTCAGCATGGTTGTGGGGTTGCTGGCTGGCAGGGAGGCTGGCAGAAACCAAGCTGGCATCAAGGCTGCAGGGAGGCAGGCACCAAGGCTGGCAGGGAGGCAGGCACCAAGCCTGGAGGCAGGCAGACAGGGAAGGCTGGCTGGCAGCATGCAGGAAGGCTGGCACCAAGGCAGGCACCAAGGCTGGCAGGCAAGCATGAACCAAGGCTGGCAGGAAGGCAGGCAGCAAAGGCTGGAGCAGACCGCTGGCACCAGGCTTGCAGGCAGGCTGGCAGCCAGGCTTGCAGCCAGGCTGCGCGCAGCAAGGCTGACAGGAGGCTTGCAGGCAGGCTGGCAGCAAGGCTGCAGGCAGGGCAGGCAAGGCAGCCAATCCGTCTGGCCAGCAGGTCTTAACTCTGAATGGCGACCTGCTTCCGAGCTAATTCCGTTTTTCGGGGGGCTGACGCAATGCATCCGCCCCGCAGTGCGCAATTAACGCCAGGCATCCGCTAGGCTTCCGCTGTGCATCTGCTGTCATCCACTCTGCATCCGCTTCATCTGCTGTGATCCGCTGTATCCCGTTCTGCCGTCCGCTTTGCTGAGGCCCCCCGGAGCCCTGCGGTTGCGCCATCCGCTTCCATCCGCTGGGCTTCCCGTTCTGCATCCGCTCTCATGCGCCCTGATCCTCCCCGCGTCCGTGTTATCCGCTCCGGTTATGCAAATTTTTGCCCCTTTTGAGCGCGGATAACAACGGGTGGAACGTTTTGCTCGTCCGTTGTGTCCTTTTTGCATCCGTTGGCCGGTGTGACATGGGCTTTAATGGAGGCTTTTGAACAATAGTTGTCAATTGATGAGATAACTTTGTATCAATTGAAAGGCACTGAAGACCTGGTTTTGCCAGTGGGCCTGGGAAACCCAGAGAGGGATGGAGCCCATCAAATGGCCAGTGCAATCTGCTGTCGTCAGGGCAGGGGGTGGGAGTTGGTTTTTTATTTTTTTGCTTTTGTTTTGTTTTATGTTTTCCCAAATTTTGTTCTATTGTACTTCACTAATTTATTTGATTCTTTTTGTTAGTTTTTGTTTTTATTTTTGTTTTGTTTTAAATATGGTTTTATATTGTGTAAGCTGCCTCGAGTCACCCTAGGTGAATTAATTCAATAAATAAATAAATTACAGGGTTAGCTCATAAAGCAACTCTACAATTCAAACAAGAAAAGAAAACTAGCAGATTAATATATTAATTATATATTAAGGCTTTCAAGTCAGTTTTGACTCCTATCAACACCCTGGACAGGTCCCTGCAATTTTCTTTGTAAGATTTCAGAAGTATGATTTGCCACTCTCTACTTCCTAGAGCTGAAAGTGACTATCCCAAAGCCACCCAGTTGGCCTTGAACTTAAGGCAGAACTGATCTCCTGATGTCTTAACCACTACACTAAACTGGCTCCCAAATTGGGCATCTCCTGGTTATAAATTACATTATATGAGTCTGGTGATTTAGACACACAATCCCAGGAAAAACAGCATCTGTTTTGTTCCCAAAAGGTGCTATTGTCAGCTTTGGAAGCCATATTGAAACCAGATGCTTCCACATTGCCACATTTTGAGCCTGGGAAAGGGGGAATTTCTTGAAGTGTATGTAGTTAGACATAATAACATTCTTTTTCTAAGTCAAAGTCATGTTTCTTCACATAAGTGAGGAGAAGTCTCAAGTTGGGACGAACGATGATTGGGGTGTGATTCGATGATGGGTGCAGGAGGTGGGTTTGTAGTTTTTACTTATTGCAAGGAAGCCCGGAACTTTCAGAATAGGGATTCCCCAGATGTGCCAGTTTACTATCCAATTAAAACAGAACTTTTGAGAAGATGTCTGTCTCGGAGTTATTGGTTGGAGTGGAGGTTTTCTGGAATGCTGACAGCTAAATATATGTTCTCATTCACAACCCCAAACTTATTTTGTTCTTCAGATCCATTGTTCTTCAGATCCAGCCCTAATGGGTATGCCACATTTCCACAGTATCTTTAGATCTTTAGAAACCACTACATACCACATTTACAAACCACTGTCATACCAACTCCTATTGAATTAGTCATAATCCATGAGCACTGGCAGATTTGGTAAAATAGCCCATTTGTCTGAAGAGCTGAAGAAGCTTCTTGGATGAGAAACAAAATGCCTTCAAAGAAAAACCAAAAAGTCCAGTTGCCTTTTGAAAAAGCATCTTTGGGGCCACCATGACCTGGATGACTGAGAGTCTCCACAGACATTTAGTCCATTCACCACAAATGAGATCTGTTTGAATTTAGTTGTTTCCTGTAGTTGATATCCTAAGACCTCTTTCTTCTCTTTCTACTCTATGAATCCCAGTCGTTGTTATGATGGTAGCACTCCAGTCCATGCAGCTGCATTTTCAGGTCACCCAAGACTTCTCAACAGTATCCTGCAAGTGGGAGGTGATTTAAGATTCCATGATCAAAAGGGTCGGACTCCTAAAGACTGGGCCCAGCAAGCTGGAAGTGAAGAAAATGCAAAGGTACAAAGTTCATAAGGCTGATATGGATATAATTCTACAAAATGTAGTAGCCTGCTAGAAAAGCAAAAGATTCTAATCTAATGGTAACTAATTAAGAGCATTGGAGAGTTTTCCTGTGTTTGAAAGTTCACTCCTTTACAAAATTGTGCAGCGAGATAGTGAACAAGTAGTCTTTGACTTACAACTACAACTGGGACCAGAATTTCCATTGCTAGCAAGGTAGTTGTTAAGTGAGTTGCACCTGATTTTATGATATTTTTGCCATGGTTGTTAAGCAAATCATTGCAGTTGTTAAGTGAATCATGCATTTGTTAAGCAAATTCTTCTTCCCCCATTGACTTTACTGGTCAGAAGTTGGCAGGGAAGGTTGCAAAATAGCAGTCACGTGAACCTGGGATGATGAAACTGTTGTAAAATATGCTGGTTGCCAAACACCTGAATTTCAATTACAGATAGTCAACTACAGATAGTCGGTTTACAACAGTTCATTTAGTGACCGCTTGAAGTTACAACATACCCAAAAAAGTAACTTATGACCATATTTCACAGTGATGACTATTGCAGCATCCCCATGGTCACATGATCAAAATTTGGGTGCTTGGCAAACTGGTTTATGGTGGTCACAGTGTCCCTGGGTTATAGCAATAGCAGTAGCACTGAGACTTATATACCACTTTATAGTGCTTTACAGCTCTCTCAAAGTGGTTTATAGAGTCACCCTATTGCCCCCAACAATCTGAGTCCTCATTATGCCCACTTTGTGACCATCTGACCAGCAAAATCAAGGGGGAAGCCAGATTCACTTAAAAACCATGTTAGTAACTTAAGCACTGTAGTGATTCACTTAACAACTATGTCAAGAAAGGTTGTAAATTGGGACAAAATTCACTTCACAACTGCTTCACAGCAATAGAAATTTTGGGCTTGACTGTGGTCGTAAGTCAAGGAATAGCAATAGCACTTAGACTTATATACTGCTTTACAGTGCTTTACAGTGCTTTAAGCGGTTTACAGAGTCTATTGCCCCCAATGATCTGGGTCCTCATTTTACCCACCTTGGAAGGATGAAAGGCTGAGTCAACCTTGAGCCTGGTGAGATTCAATCTGACAAATTGCAGTAGGAGTAGCTTGTAGGACTGCACTCTAACCACTGCGCCACTGTGACTACCTGTACATGACCCCATGGATTCTCTGAAATGTTCTAAATGAGGACAGGTTATAACTTCTTTCAGTACGTTGTGTAACTTTGAACTGTCACTAAACAAATGGGTATATAAGTCGAGGATTACCTGTTAATATACTGGTGGCCATTTTGGCTTCTTTGTTGGTTGCAGAGGCATGAGTGATGCTCTTCCCCTAACAATCCACTTACTTAGCAAGCATGCGTATAGCTTATGATATCCATCTGTTTGATTATGTGCAAGGATTTTGCAAAATGAGATCCACTGTCTTTTTAATTGCTTCTAGGTCATGGACATCATACAACAGTACTATGCTCAGATGGCAGCACAGGTGCAGCACGGTGATCAGTCACTGTACTCAAAAAGTCTAGGAGCATCTTCACGCAGTTTGCGTTCCTCTTTCACCTCACTTTTATCTACCTCCTTCTGGTAACTTTATTCTTGGTTGGTTTTAACCCCAAACCTGTTAAAGTAGAAGATTATGTAACAAAAATCATGATTTGACTGAGCTGACCAAATACATAGTTCTCTCGTTTAATATGTCCCAGTGAGTATATATTTTTATCTACACTTACGAAAGAAAAAGTGAAGCATGTCAGGATAGCACATGTCGGAAATTAACATCCCATAAATAAACTGTGATCGTTTCTTTAAAAACTCACGTTCCAAAAATTATTTCATGTTGTTATTTCATATTTCATGTAAAAATTTCATGTTGTTGCAAAACAAAACCAAAAAATGCCCAAAACATTATTCAATGTTATTTCTTCTCATTCCTTGAAGTCACAATAAAGGGTTATCTCCTGGTGGCATTTACTTAGTTATTATGTAATTTTAGCACTTTTAAAGATATAATTCCTTTCAGGATGCAAACAATTTGAACTATAGAATAGAATTCTTTTATTGGCCAAGTGTGATTGGACACACAAGGAATTTGTCTTGGAGCAAATGCTCTCAGTATATATAAAAGAAAAGATACAAGAAAAGAAAAGGGCTTAGGCCAGTGCAGAACTAAACATTGACTTGAAGAAATATTTCAGACTTCACATGAGCAAAGCACTTTTCAACTGTTCCTGAAAGCAGCCATACTTTTTTTCAAAACCCAAGAAAATAGATTACAACTTACAGATTTTTTTTTTCTTGTCAGCAATAGAAACTATCCATCTCCTTTTCTTATACTGAAAGCTTAAAAAAATATGTCTTAAAAGAATCCTCCTGCCCTTTTTGTTGTAGGTATCTGGACTGTCCCCAAATGTTTGCAAATGTGAAGAAGCCATTTGTTGGATATGGACACGTAAGGAAATTTCTTTGAATAGTGTAGTTCAGTGCAGTGGGAAGGGTGGGTACTAATCTATAAAGTGCAACACTAAGCTGCATACTTAACTCGTTCATTTTTTCCCAGCTCTATCCAAATAGATACGAGCAGCCACGGATGGCTGCCTTCCTATCCATTGCCGATAATAACGAACTGATCAGAGGACAAGGAGAAGCAGATTGGAGTTATCAGAATGGACCATTTACACTCATGAGGAAGTAAAGCTATATTTTGAGTTGCTGTGTATAGTCCCTTGTGGATTGTTCCTTCCCACACTTTTAGAATAATGAAATGTAACTTTAGAATAACTTGAAAGATCCAGTTCACAAAGAGTGGTAGTTACACATAGTGAAAGCCTTCTCTTGAATCAATCATGAATACATGGTGACTTATATCATCATATGTTTCCATGGTTCATCTTTAATATTTCTCATCTCATTCAAGTTCAGAATATTGTTGGCAAGCTTTGACATTACATTGAAATTCCAAGAGGAGAATAGAAATACATATGCATCTAAAAACAGGAAAACAGAACCAATATGCAGCAACTTTACATAAATAGAGATGCGTAGCTTGGTAGTCTGGTAGAAGTGATTTGTAAATAAAGTCAGCTGATTAGTTATGATTCTAACTCTTCATTTCACAATTTGTGGGGGGAAAAGGGATTAGAATCTAACTCTAATTATTTCATTATAACCTTTGTTTCTAGCTTGCTATGGAATGGACAGTTGGTTACTGTGAGAAGCATCAAGCCAGAAGCACATCCCAACTGCAGTAAAGCACGTCGCACCATGGACTTGCTCCTAGCTGAACAAGAACACTGCAGGTAATTCCAGTTGGCATCAAAGAAGGATATATTGCTGTGATTTATTTCGTCAGGCTTTCCTGTTTACAATCAGATGTGAACTGTGTGGTTATTCAAAGTAGATATGGCATTTAACATGAGTCTTGTGTTTCCTGTAGCCAACTTCGCCATCCCTATCTACTGCTCCTCTTAGCTGTGAGTCCATCCATGGATCTACAAACTATCCAGCTTGTCTTTGAAAGGGTAGAAATGTGCTCCCTCTACTATGCCTTGCACTGTGAGGTAAGTGGGACAGTCAGGAAGGTGGGCTGCTCCTCTCGCCACCCAGCACTACATACTTCCCTTCTTACCTTCACTGCAGAATCCTAGCTCCCCGGCATCCTCCGCTACAGTGCATCTGCTCCTCCAAGTCTCTGAAGCGCTTTTGTTCCTGCATTCTCGAGGCTATATCCATCGGGCTGTGACTTCCCACGCCATACAGCTGGTGAGACCTGGCCTTGCCAAGCTGAGTAACCTTGAGTACATGCAGCAGAGGTTAGTTGAAGCAAATGCAGTTGGAACAGTTTGGATAGGGTTTTGCAGGAATCTTGACAGAATGCATTCTGTTTCAGGAGAGAGAAACTCTGTTTAACTTGGCCTATCCCACCACCTCCGCCTCTGTACAACTGGTTACCCTTGGAAGTCATCAGAGATCGATCAGCCTCTGTGAAGTCTGACTTCTACAGTTTCTGCACAGTAATTCAAGAAATCTTCACAGGTCAGTTTGTGACCTAAGTACCGGTAGAAAATCACAGGTAGAAGGAACTAATCAGCGACCTGTGAGTTGTGCAAAGTAACTTTGCTGCAAATAAATTATGTGAACATGTTGCCAAAAATGCAGTATGTTAAAAATGCTTTCTTTTTTGGAAAGATCACATTGGTTTTAGCCTTAATTATATTTAAAATAGCGCTGTTGGAGTCAGATTTAAATTAGGCATGTCATATTCTGTATAGCCACATTTGGAGATTTAGATCCAGTTTAAAATTGTATAAACAAGCTCTAAAATGACCAATTAGAAATAGGCCTGAGGACTAGAATGTAGATTGTAGATGCTCCTTTGATCTTTTTTTGTCCTTTCTGCCTTCCTGTGGAGAAATCTTCTTTATGTGATTCAATTTCTTGAGGTTAGCGCAGTTCAAGTTATTTCTTAAATGTGGTTTTGACTATTGGATTATTTATTAATGATTCAAACAACAAGATCTTTATAATAATTAGAATCTGCATGCTTTCAAATTATTAGAAAAAACTGCATTTTCTACAGTTCATACGGTAAAAGCAAATAAATCCACATGAGTTTGAAAAAAGATGTTGCGGTAAAATTGAAATGAAGTTATGCTGCTTTCATAATTCATTAAAGGTGTGTCAAATTATTTTGGGGCACAAGTTTAGTAATAACAGCTAGCAGAATGCTGTGGTGGCCAAAACTATCAGGCTAGACTCCATTGTCTTCCTAAGCTATGGTTTAAGATCTTATATATCAAGCAATGCATATTTTTAGGGGAAATTCCATGGGATGGATTGGATGGCCTTCATGTGAAAGAAAAAATGGAGGCAGAGCAGTCTCTCTCAACTGATGCCCGTGTTCCTGAGCCATTTTATGAGGTGGTCAAAAGTGGTACAGCTTTGAAAGAACGTGACCGGGGAGGCACTTTCCCTGACTTACGCTACTTACTGCGGGCAGCCCAACAGGTAAGGTGCTCAACTGCTTACATTTTGAGTTATTTCTAATCCGATCTGCAGAACTGATGAAAGTATGGGTTTTTCCTATAGAAAATGACTAGACCAGAAAAAAGGAAAGAGGAATAGTAATGTAAAAGACATTGAGCCTATGTATTGAGGAGGTCTGAAGGTCCAGTTCAGATGATCACTCACAAGTTTCATCCTTAAAGGCTTTAGCAGTGCCTACTAATAGCAATCGTGCTTAAACTTATATACCGCTTCACAGTGCTTTACAGCCCTCTCTAAGCAGTTTACGGAGTCAGCAAATTGCCTCCAACAATCTGGGTCCTCATAGACCTCGGAAGGCTGAAAGGCTGAGTCAACCTTGAGCCTGATGAGATTCAAATTGCAGGCAGCCGGCAGGCAGCAGAAGTAGACTGCAGTACTGCATTCTAACCACTTCTCCATCACGGCTCTACTAAATCAAATTTGCCTTCCTGAATTCCAGTTCTAGTTCTTCCTATACTCTGCATTTGCACACAGACACTGGAACCTTTGAGTCACATAATTTATTTGATTCCTTCTTGAATTAATGTATTCATCATTAGGCTGCTTCATATCTTGCCCACCCATCCAAGCCCTATTCTCAATTCTTGTCATTGCATTGTTTCTATACTTGCTTTGCCCTCTTGCACAACATTTAAGCCCTTGTGAAGAGGACTATCTGCTACTGGTGACCAAACCATCTCTGACAATTGGTATAGGGTCTCCTGCTTGAGCAGTGAGGTTGGAGTAGAAGACCTCCAAGATCCCTTCCAACTTGGTTATTCATTTCTGTTCTGCTAGAGAAATGTAGTGAACTTTGCCTTCACTGACTTTCAGAAGCTGTCAGCTTAAGGGGAAAAACACAAATATTGGTACAGCCAAGGTCCCTTTCATCATATACAGTGCTCCAGTTTCTTTTTAGGAAAGAATAAGACTCTTCTTTAACTTTTATTGATCAGGAATAAAAATCATAAGCGGTATTATTTTTGCAGGTTGCGGCGGGAAATTTCCCTTTGCTTTCATCAATAGCATCTTGTCCAAAGAAGCTTTGCATGTGGGCAGGACCAACAGTGTCCTCACAAAACTCTGTCCCCATCATTCCTGAAGGTCAGTTTCATGGTCAGTAATAGAACTACAGGATGCAAAAGGGTGTTAGCTTCATGGATTCCAATGTGGATCCAGAGGGTAAACCTAAGTAAATGTTGGGTTTGAGAATGCGTGTTATAAATCTATACTCAGAATTTTAAGTCACTAAATGAGTTCACCTATAACAGGCTGCCAAATTCACGGTGTCACGGCATTGTCACGTGATGTATCGGGACTTTTTTCCCCTTTGCTAAACCAGGCGTGGGCGTGGCCAGCACATGACGCATCCGGCTGCAGGCCAGGAGTTTGACATGCCTAACCTATAATATTAAGCTACAGCCTATTTTAGCCACACTTGAATCACATATAAAACAGACCAGAATATTTACTGTAGGTAAGCAAAGTAGTCATTGCTTCTTTGCATGCGCATAAGAGAAAGAGATGGTGACATGTGGCTGCTTTTGTTATTCTGATAAAAGCAACTGGACCCCATGGACACCCATGGTTTGGTCTGTTCTTGATTTGTTCTCATTCTGTTTTGCTGCTCTAGTTTTGCATCCATGTAGAAATACGGATAGACTAAAGGCCCTGTCACACTGGCCGACGGATGCAAAACGTTTGTAAAAAGGACACAGCGGATGAGAAAAATGTATGTTCATCCGTTGTCATCTGCTCTCAAAGGGGCAAAAATTTGGCATAACCCAGAGCCGGACAACACGGAAAGGAACGGAACCGGGGGGAGGACGTAGGGCGGATGGAAAGCGGATGCTCCAACAGACACCTAGCGGATGGAAGTGGATGGGAGCGGATGGCACATCCGCAAAGGGCTTCGCGGGGGACCGCAGCAAAGCGGACACGGAACGGAAAGAGCCGATGCAGAGCAGAACGTCCGAGCGATAAAGCGGATGACCACAGTGGATGCCGAGCGGATTAAGCGGAATGCGGAGCGGAAAGCCTAGCGGAAGCCTAGCGGATGCTAGCTTCACTGCGCATAGCGGGGAGGATGCACTGCGTCAACCCCGCGGATATAAAGGGAAGCAGCTCCCAAGCAGGTCAAACATTAGAGGAAAAGACCTGCTTCCAGACACATCGCCTGCTGCGCTACCACCTCGCCTGACCTGCCAGCCTCCTACCAGCCAGCAAACCCGCACAACCCATGGGGAAGAAGAGAAAGCCTCAGCCATCTGCTGCCAGCCGCTGACAAGAGGAAACAGGCACCCTCCCAGACCCCCTGGGCCCTCACTCTGCTCTGCTGGGGCTTCTGCAGCACGGGCTCGCTCATTCTGGGGCTGGGGCTTCTTGCTTCTGCTTCTGGAGGAGGCGAAATGATGCTGCTTCTGGCGGTGGTGCTTCTGCCTGGTGCTTACTCCTGCTGGATGCTACTTTCTGGCGGTGTGCTTCCTGGCTGGTGCTTACTCTGCTGAAGCTGCTTCTGGCGGTGGTGCTTCGCTGCTGTTACTCTGCTGATGCTGCTCTGGTGGTGGTGATTCTGCTGGTGCTTTACTCTGCTGCAAGCTGCTTCTGGCGGTGCTTCTGCTGGTGCTTACTCTGCTGAAAGCTGCTTCTGGCGGCTGGCTTCTGTGGTGCTTAGTCTGGCTGGCGCTGGCTCCTCGTCTCTGCTGAGGCTCTGGTGCTCTGGTCGCTTGCTGGTGCTCCTGGTCCTGCTGTGCTTCTGGTCCTGCTGGCGCTGCTGGTGCTTACTCTGCTGCTGCTGATCTGCTTCTGCTGGGTCCTGCTCGTTGCTCCTGGTCCTGCTGGTGCTGCTGCTGTGTGGTGGTGTGTGGAGGAGCAGCCCCTACAACCTGGAAGCCCCTCTGATGAGAGCCATGTGGTCCTGCCAAAGGAGGAGAGGCAGACGCGTAACGGGAGAGGAGGCAATACAACATCGAAGGAGTGAACATGAGGATGAAGGTGCTGGAGTGGCTGAGAGAGAATGAGTTCTATGGCGGAAGGGACACAGGCTCTATAAGGGGAACAAAAGGAAGCAGGCTGCTTGGAGAGAGAAGGTGGAGAAGCCTGGGCTACACTTCGGAGGTGCTCCTCGGCTGGTGTAAGCACATGCACACCTGTATGGGGAAGCTGCACCTCAAGAAATCTGGCCAGCCGCGGTCAAGCTGACGACAGAGAGCCTACGTCATGGCCAAGTGCAAGCTCCCTGGAGGGTGAGATCCGCCACCGAAGGAGCAGCCCTCCACAACCCTCTCTCTCAGGCAGCCTGCTGAGTAGCCAGTCCTCTTCTGGCAGAGAGTCAAGCTCCCTGTCTCCAGGCAGGTATCTGTGGAGCGTGCCACGACCAGAGAACCCCGACGCTGCAACTAACCGTGGCGAGCCGCGTGGAGGACCCCCCTGATGCAGCGGGAGAAAGGAGACAGCACTTCCAACCACAGCCCAACCCGCATCACCCCCAGCTTTCCACCTCCACAGAAAGGCAGAGAGCCAGAAGGAGGGCAGAGCCACACTGTCCTGCTGGAGATAAGAAGACACCCATCAGGAGCAGCGTAGATCTCTCTCTCAGCTGGTACACATAGACTCCTCATCCTTCCACCGCACGCCCCTTCCTCACCTATGTGAACCAGACCCTCATGGACATGGCTAGAACCCCAGTACCAGGTGGTGGAAGGACAGGAAATCACCGAAATGCTTCACAACCCTCCAGATCCAGATGAACCTGCTCCACCAACTTGGAACTTGGGTCATTTTTCTTTACAGCTTGTTTTATTAATAAAGATTTTTGCTTCACACACTTGGGTGCTTATTTAAATTTTATTAAATAAAAATCTTGGTGAAACTTTTTAGAAATGGTTTAGCCTTTGCATGCTTCTTGGGATGGGTTAGATAGCAGTGCGATGGGCAGGGTACCTTTGAGATGGGTAATAGCTGTGGGATGGGCAGGGATACCTTTGGGATGGGTTAAGATAGCAGTGGGGATGGGCAGAGATACCTTTGGGGATGGGTAATAGCTGTGGGAGGGCAGGGATACCTTTGGGATGGGTAATAAGCTGTGGCGATAGATAAACCTCCAGTACAAGCATAGTGGGACTGTATGGTCACCCTCCCAGGTGCCACACCTTTGGCCCTTCATTATGCAATAACAATGTAAGCATTGATCCAAAAACATTTGAACATAAACACAACTCTTTATTAAATGCCTGTTCATTGTAAGGTCCCACCAACATACATGGCCCAATCTTCCCTCAGTGTGATTTGAGAGAGGCTGAGGAAGCATCCATTAAATCATCTATCATCGCTGTCTTTGCCACTCCACTGCTCAGCTGGGGGAGTGTGCACCAGTGTTTCTCAGGAGGTTGCGCTGCTTCTTCCCTTCACGTGAGGCCTCTGTTGGGACGCTTGCACATCCTCAGTGTCTATCAGGTTTCGCCCTTGCCTCCATTCCCCAGGCTCCATGTCCCCCATTGCCTTGTTGGAGATTCCACGAGCCTGTTCTGCAAACACTGGGTGCAGGTGCGCATGAGATGTGCAGGATGCAGCAAGGCTTCCACGATCCTCTCACGGTCTGCTGGGCGATGCTGCATGGTGGTTGAGAAGTACTTGGGAACCTGTTGCCAGGGATGCCAAAGGCGTTCTTTCCACCGACCCGCCTTTCCCTGGACAAGCCTGTAGCTGAAGATCCTCTCTTTCAACGGGTGAGGAGTCGGAAGTGTAGGGCTTCATGAGGTAGGTTCTCTGAGGGAGAAGGCGTCATCCCCACGATGAAGTAGGGCACATCTTGCGTGTCGTTGGGCAGGGGGTCTGGATCTGAAGAAAGCCCAATGATGAGGTTGCGTTCGCAGCCGCTCCTTGAGGTCACTGGCATTGTACACCCGGCATCTGAAGCTGACCCGTTGCCTGAAAGCATTTGATGTACTGAACTTGTAGTCAGAATCGGACCATGGCGAAAGAGGATGATACTGAAGAAGCCTTTGTAGTGAATAAGTGGACCCCGAGCTTAGCTTTGGAGCTTTGCAGGCCACGTGCTTGCCATCTATGGCTCCCACGGTGTGGGGGAAGTTCCCTTCTGAATACCACTGCTCTGCCACTTTCTTCCAGCCTCTTCAGTGGAGGGGACTGGAGGAGCTCCTCCAGGTATTGTTCGAATGATGGCCTGCACCACTTCTCTGACCACAATGTGATGGTTTTTGTGTGGGCACCCTCTCATGCCGTACTGCATGCTCCTGTAGGTTGGTTTCCTGAGGGCCGGTGGGGCGCAGAGTCAAGTGCACCTTGAGCCAGGGTGCCAGGCTGGGCTGAAGTTGGTTGCCTCTGCTTGGGTCAACCTGGGTCCTCAGCCGCTCCACAACTTGTCAAACATGGCTTGGAGGCATCCTATGAAGTTCTGGATGCCAGAGGGTCCTTCGTTCTCAGCTCCACCATCACTTGTTGTCCAGATCCTGTCCTCTGCTCTTCCTCGCCGAGTCATCTTTGGACCCAGACGCTTCTTTGGCCGCTCCTTTTCTTCCCGTAGAACAGTTGAAAGAGCCTAGTAGATGGCTTTCGCACTGTTGCAGAACGATGGTGGCTACCAAAAAGGAGTGTGTGACGAATCCATGGCTGGGACATGACTGGATGCTGTGGAAGAGCAAAGAGCCAGATGAAGGCTGCAGAGGTTTCCTGCACAGCAGGGCTGCTGGTCTAAGTGAGATCCAGGTGAGTTGTTCCCCTTTTTATAGGTCAATATAGGTTTCCACTAGAATGTTCCTTATTGCATCCTCTAGACATCCTCTAGACATCCTTAATATCAAGTAGGTCCCCTTTGGCGAACATTTTTTTCCGTTTTAAATGCTTCTTTGCGAGGCTGCATCCGTTTCATCCTTTCTCCGTCCGGTGCTCTATCGACGTCGTCCGCATCGTCGTTTCGCTTCCATTCGCCTCTGGGTCGCTTTCTCCAGCCTGGAGCGGTTTTGAGTTGCGCGGAATGCATAAACGTGATGCCCGCGGGATGCAGAACGGATGTTCTCCGTATGCGTTCAGATGCAGAACGGACGCGTTGGATACATTTTCTCTGCTCAAAAGTTTTGAGCAGCTCAAATTTGAGCAGATGGAACCTCAGTCGACGGATGCTGACGGATAGAGAGGAAGAAAAACGGACGCAGTGAGTATTAGAAAGGATGCAGCTCGCGTTAACCAACCGGATGGCAAGTGTTTCTCTCTGTTTTACATCCTCTTTCCATCCGTTGGTGCAGTGTGACATGGGCTTAAGAAAATAACCCTAGAGAATAATTTAGGAGGCAAACTGCACCCTTTTGCAAACCATGCTAAGCTTAACTGGACTCAATTCAACAACAAGCCACTTCTCAGAACTTGATTTATAAAACAGCTTTTGATAAGCTCCAAATAAATGAATGAATAGCTAAGTAGATTACAAAAAATCATCTCATAATAATGTCAGATAAGATAAATATAAATATTTTTTGCTAGGAACTGAGTATTAGTGCAATAATTTTAATTAGAACAATAATATGAATTGGAAAAAGTGGAAAATCATAGGAAGAAGAATGGGGAAACAGGGAATGGGAAAGAATAGAGTAGAATAGAATAGAATAGAATAGAATAGAATTCTTTATTGGTCAAGTATGATTGGACACACAAGGAATTTGTTTTGGTGCAAATGCTCTCAGTGTACATAAAAAGAAAAAAAATACATTCCTCAAGAATCATAGATATAACACAATAGTAGTCAAAGGGTACAAATAATCAATCAAATCATACTAGGAAACATAATAATAAGCGATCAAATAAAATTATTCTAGTAAACAGTCAATTAAAAAATAGTAAAGATACAAGCAATAAAGTTACATTCATGCAGTCATAAGTGGGAGGAGATGGGTGAAAGAAAGGATGGGAAGATTAATAGTAATAGTAATAGTATTCAGACTTAGTAAATAGTTGGATGGTGTTGAGGGAATTATTTGTTTAGCAGAGTGATGGCAAAAACTCTTTGTATCTAGTTCTGGTGTGCAATGTGCTTTATAGCATTGTTTCTAACAGAAACTAACAGGCAAAATTAACTAACATTAAAATTAAAATTAACTAACAGGCAAAATTGGAGCTAATGTATAATAATGTGGAGTAGCAAAATAAATTTATAAATATGTAACAGAACCCATAGTTTTTCTATGCTTGGTTTTACCTCTGTTGCTCTCTCCAGAAGCACCATATTTTGAGGTGGAGTCCAGTAGCAGGAGTGCAGGACAAAGCACATTTAGTGCTTATCCTGGGAGCCATACAATGAAACCAGCACAGGTAGGAGGTTGGATTCCAGTGGCTTTAAGCAAACTTTCCCTTTTCCCTTCTGGGGAGGGATGTATCCTGGCACAACATAATTCCTATTACATGTAAGAGCATGTTGGTTAATTGTGGAGAAAGCCTTCAATTACAGTAATTTGAATTTTGCTGCAATAGCAACTAGACCAGTGTTTTCCAACCTTGGCAATTTTAATATGTGTGAATGTTAAGTCTTTGACTTCAGTGTGTGTTGAAGTCTAAGCATCTGAAAGTTTGCCATGATTTGGAAACATTGGACTAGACTCTTGAAGTGCTTGGACAATGCAATCAAATACAGTCCATTTTATATCAGTTGTTGGATGGAGAAATTTCACAAACACATATGCACATATTAGCTAAACCAGGCAAAGCACTCTTACATAGCGTCTGTTCTTGATATCAGGAGATTTCAGATCAGCAGAGTAACTGACTGAATCTTCAAAAAATGTCCTGGCGCTCTAAATGTTTATCCAGGGGAAATGGCTAATATTCAACAGGTTCATTGTGTGAATCATGTTTCATTTGAAGGACTTTTTACATTTTTTAAAAATTCCAATATTCTTAATGTCAACTCATAAAATATTTTTATGGTCTTTTTAGAATTGCCAACGGAAGGGAGAGGGGAGAGGGGTTTGAGTAGCAGTGCAACAGCTTGGAAATCGAAAGTGCATTCCATTTTTCAAATATAGTAACTAGGTGACTGAAGTTTCTGCCACACAAATATCTAACTGGAGAGCATGATTGATGACTTTTGGCTATGGATGTGTCCCATTGGAGAATATGAATTATGATACACCCAGGGGGTGGAAGGAAAACTAGGGTCAGGGGTGACAATGAATGATGTGTCTCAGAGTTGGCTACACCCAGGCAGTGCCGGACATATCAACTCCCAATAAATCCTTTTGAAGTTTTGGAAGTTTAGCTCAAGACTCATGATTTAATTGGGGTAACTGCCGGAATCCTGACACTTAATTAATATTGCAATTGTCTTAATTAATATTAAGAACCTAGAGAAAGATGAACTGGAATAAATCAAAAACCTAAGTTCTATTGTCAATTAAATGTCTGCAGGAAGATACAAGAAAGAAGGAGGAGGAGAACAATGTTCTTCCCATGTTTCTAACCACTGACAACTGAGAGGCATAGGGCCTCACATATTGGAGGAGAAGTACAAAATTTCTGCCGTAGAAAGAGACTGGTCAAAGATGTCTCTCTTTAGGTTGAAGAGACAATTCAGATATTCGATTACATTCCATCCACTGAAGAACAACCATTTTCACAGTGTTCTGCGTTTTTTTCAAAGAAATATAGCAATCAGCAGGCTGGTGTCCCTAGCAAATCTGTGGAACAGCAAAATCTGAAGTCAAACTGTGACAGCATATGGGAACCCGGGAAGAGTGATGAGGAGAAGGCTGAATCTGATAATACTGTCATGTCAACAGACCTGGTATGATTTGGTCAGGTTTGAAGCCTTTTTAAGTCTGGATCAGAAAGACCCTCCCCCAGTACAAATTGCTGGTGGAAATGATTTAGAGTTTTCAATTGATTAAAGAGAACTTTAATGAATTTAATGAGTCAAAGTTCTTTGATTAAGTCCAGAAATCTTTGGATGTTTTCTATAATACAGTAATGCCCAATTCTCCCTGTTTGCACAGTTTTAGGAATTCTCTCTCTCTCTCTCTCTCTCTCTCTCTCTCCCTC
>BHFT01035214.1:9829-25228 GCA_004320025.1 Laticauda laticaudata | reverse complement strand
TCTCTCTCTCTCTCTCTCTCTCTCTCTCGACAAGCAATCTTTCTCCATGAAGCCTCAATTGTGTGCCATGAACAAGCACATTCACACTAACACACAATGTCACATATGCACTGCATTGATTGTGAATGTCTTTTTATTTGGCTGTAAAGCACACCCATCAATAAATGCAATGATTAAACTTGTAACTGTAGGATTTACATACTACTCCACATCAAAATCTCCAAGAGTTTTAAGAAACATTTCACCACTTCCCAAATAAACTATTCTTTTAATCAGATGATTCACACTCTGTAAGCCTTCGTTCCCTTTTCAGCATGATTCTTCTTCAATATATATAAATGTATCTCTCTTCTTTCCTAATTCTGGATTATGTTGCCCCTAATGCTCATACACACACACACACACACACACACACACACACACACACAAGAATTTTTTCAATCCTGATCTGCATTTTCACATGATTTTCCACAAACCAAATATTCTAGAGCTGGTCCTTCATTTAGAACCCCAATTGGGGCCAGAATTTCCATTGCTATGCTAGGTGGCTGTTAAATGAGTTGTGCCCAGTTTTATGACCTTTTTTGCCATGGTTGTTAAGAGGATCACATAATCATTCATCAAAATCTGTCTTCCTTCTTTGACTTGACTTGTCAGGAGCTGACTGGGAAGATTATAAATGGCAATTGTAATTTTAAGAATTTGCCAGTTGCCAAGTGCCTGATTTTTTATCATGTTACTGGGGTTGCTGTGATAGTCATAAGTGTGAGGACCAGTCATGAGTCACTTTTTTTTCAATGCTTCTATCACTTCAAATGGTTTCTAAGCTAATGGTAGTAAATTGAGGGCTCTCTGTACTCTTAATCCCAGTCTCTTCTATGTTACCCCACCTGAACTCTCCTCACAATTATTTTCTTCTTCTTCAGGGAGACACTGTTGCTATCCAGGAGGAAAATTTTGCCAATAGCCTACAGGATTCAGCCTGTTTGTTGGCAAAGGCCCAAGCATCCTTAGAAAATCTGGAGAAACGTTTTGCTTCTGGCATCCATATGTTGGAGTCATTTGTCACCCATCAAGGGGCACCAGGTCGAACTGGTTATAATGAGGGATCCGTATCTAAGCGGGTGGTGGTGGGTAAGTCTTAATACTGACAACTTATGTATTGTTTTCTGACTGAGGATGTTCCTTCTTGTGCACATTAAAAGTAAGAGCTTTGACCCTTTCCAGCTATTGTAGATATTTTATTCCTTGTAATCTGTGTGCCAGCATCACACAATCCCTCTGCAGCACTGAATTACCTTGTTCACTGAATCCCTTGTTCAGCACTGAATTACTGAAACTGATATATGAATCTTGCATGGTCATATAAGCCAGGGGTTCCCAACCCTCAGACTGCAGACTGATACCAGTCCACTGCCCATTAGAAACTGGGCTGCACAAGTGAGTGAAGCTTCATCTGTGTGTGCACGTGTTTCAAGTAGCACACAAAATAATGTCCCCTCCCTCCACCCCCCAATCCATGGAAAAATTATTTTCCATGGAACTGGTCCCTGGTGCCCAAAAGACTGGGGACCGCTGATATAAGCTTTTCGAAACATTTCAGTTTTTGGGGTTTTTCTTCCGATTTCAAACTTCTGCAGGACTAATTTTGTTCTATATTAACATACTCGAAATACCCCTTTCCGATTGGTCCAGGAATACCGTTTGCTGATTGGCCAAAACGCGCGAGCCTGATTGGTTCGTATTTGCCCTGCGTGATTGGCCTGCCAGATCGGCGGGAGTTTTAAAGAACCATCATTGGCTGCAAGCCGTGAGCAGCCTCTATAAAAGAGGCTGCCGCGGTTCTGTGGCCAGAGCTGATTTTACGAAAATAAAGAATTGAGCTGAAGTCACACTGGTCTTGATTCTCTTTCCTGCGACAGAACAAATTTACTGTAGTATTTTTACATGTGTCTTTATGTTTTCAAATCCTGAGAAGTAAAACCTATTCCAATCTTCTGTTCCAGAGGGAGAAAATTGCTATATTTGACCAGTGCTAATACGTACAAACACAATTGTAGTTGGCTGTGTGGTGAAAAGAAGATTATCTAGGACCAAAAATCCAGGGGGGAAAAACTACAGCATTTTACCTCATTCCAAATCCATATGTGCTTTTTAATATATTTTTATATGTAAAATATATATATTTTATTATATTTTTTCAAAGAATACAGACCAAAGACTCTTGGTGGTACACAATGCAATTAAAAATCATAACACACTCATTGTAAAATTATGAGAATATAAATTTTAAATAAGAAATAAAAATAAATTCATATTTTTTTAAAAAAAGCCAGTTTAGAAGATTTTCTTCTTAATTGGCTTCTGGAAGGCAATTGAGGTCAGAGCAAGTTTCAACTTTAATCGCAGAGACTAATCCTTAAAATGAGGGCCATGACAAAGAAATATGGCTTCCTGGTCTCAACCCAACTGTTAACCTCATGGAAGTAGAGGATTATAATTCCTTTGGTACCTATGTAGTAGATTTAGCCATACTATTTGGAGAAGATGGCCTTTTTCTTAGCTATTTTTTTTACTAGACTGCTACAATTTAGTACATGTGATGTAAAAATTCCTCCAATTATAGCATATTAATAAAAAATAGATGTGTCACAAAAAGTATATATTTTTAGAAAATCATAGAAACAATGGAAGATTTGCTGTGTAAGTGGAAATTTTTGGAAATTTTTGAAAAGGAATTTCAGAAGACTGATGGTATCAGTAGTGGGGAAATTGATCCCAACTGATAATTTTAGGAAACAGATATTTGTAATAATACTAGAACTTCTTCATGCACACAGAATTATTAAAATGCATTTATTGCTGTTACATTCAAAACTTCAGATGGGTTTGAAAGAATGATGAAATTTATTATCCTCTATAGTGAGTAAAACAAGATCATTTCCAAAATCTAAAATCTTGGCCTTCAGGAAAACAACCAGTCAGAAAAAGTGGATTATAAGGGAGGATAAAGTTGAACAGGTTCATATCTATATATACCTTGGAGGAATTTTGGATGCCAAAGTGTCTCTGGAAAGCACATTTTGCTTATGCCATTCCAGTAGTATTGCAATCTTCTGCCACTATTTGAATATTAAACAAAGATTATCTGTATACGGTCCTTGCTTTATGACTGGTTGCTTAGCAACCATTCAAAGTTACAATGGACCCCCACAAAAAGGCATTTAAAAGCAGAATTTGTAGCTTCAACTGTCACTTTCCCTACCACCATTTTAGGCTCTCGGCAAATGGTCAAATGATTTATGACTTTTGCTGGAAACCAGGTTTTACTTCCACTTTCTGACAAAAAACACATCGTAGACAATCTTTAACAACCGTGGTGATTCATTTAATGACTGCTGCAAAAAATGTTATAAAATCTTGTCAGTCTTAAGATGACCTGCTTAATAGCTGGTATGACTTCTGGGCTTAACTATGGTCATACGTTGAGGACTACCTGTAACTAACACTCTTCAGATTGCTATTAACCTCCATCTGTCTCCACTCAGAGAAGTGCAAAGATAACATCCAGAACCACTCCCTTCAATACCTTATTGATTTATCATCTCAAGCCAGAAGAGAACAACAGGTAAACTAAGTAAAACAAAACAAAAGCTTCTTTTAATATATTGTTTGGTGATACTAACCTCCTACAGTCTTGCCTGCAGCAAAATCCTGTCTCACCAGAGATTTTTCTGAGATTGGAGAATCACACAGAAAGGCCTTTTTGTAACACCGAGACGTAAGTAGCAGATGTCACAATCACATTTTCCTGCCTTGTAAAAAGTATTGGCTGCTGGCTTTCAGATTATGTTATTCCAGGGTAGAGGACAGCTCTGGGTGTGTATGTGTTCAACTCTGTTCAATTTCTGAAGGTTAAGTTACTTAGTCTTATGATATTAACAGAAATTGAGCTCAAAGAAATATGATGTCACTAAATTCTGACAAGAAACAAAGAAAATAAAAATGTATGCATAAATAGAAATGGGACTATACAAGGACTGAATTTAAATCGAAGGCAGAGAGCTGGTTTGTTGAATTCTGCTTGAAAACTGTGAGAAGTAGGAATTTAATAGAATGCTATTGTAAATCTCTTTCAACCTCAGCATTGTAAATGCACTGCTCAAAAAAATAAAGGGAACACAAAAATAAGACATCCAAGAGCTAAATGAATGAAATATTCTTATTAAATACTTTGTTCATTACATAGTTGAATGTGCTGACACAAAATCACACAAAAATTATCAATGGAAATCAAATTTAGCAACCCATGGAGGTCTGGATTTGGAGTTACACTCAATTTAAAGGTGGGAAACAACAGTACAGGTGAATCACTTTGATGTCTAACAAGTCAAATGAGGCTCGTAGTACGTTTATGTGTGGATTGGGGGGTATCCATATGCTGTGATGACTCCTATGCGTGGATGATCCTATGAGTAGTTAGATGGTTTCTGTGAGGGTTTCCTCCACATGACTATGTCCCCACAAGTCCTGGACAGCATGTGGTAGCAATGTTGTCATTGGTGGATGGCTAGTAGACATTGATTGTCCACTGAATGTTGCTTCAATTGGGCATTCAGAGTTTGGGGGATACGGCAGGGCCTCAGTCCATCAGCTCAATGCCCTCTCGTTTGGCAAGGAACTGCTGACACTATCATGCACAGGAGGTCTGCATTGTCGTGCTTAGGAGGAACCAGGGCAACCACACCGCGCTCATGCGCTCAAAGCATATGGCCCTTAAAATGGCCATCCCATACCATTATGACCATCTGCCAAACCGGTCATGCTGAGGGTGTTGAGCCAGAAACGTTTCTGCCCGCAATTTCCAGACGCTGTCATGTTGTCCATGGTCTATGTGAACCTGCTTTCATCTTGTAAGAACAGGGTGCTAGTGGCAACATTTGCAATCTTTGGTGTTCTTGGCAAATGCACAAAGTCTTGCCCGGCTGTTGGCTGTAAGCGAAAACCACTGGTGGGACGTCAGGCCCTCTACCACCCCATGAGTTCGTTTTGACGTTGAGCATGCACCACATAGCAATTTGTGGCCTGATGGAGGTCATTTTCGCAGGGATCTGGCAGGTGTCTTCTGTCCTCCTGTGCAAAATGCGGAGTAGCAGTCCTTATGTGGGTTGTTTGGCCGCTGCTATGCCTCCTCCCATTCTGCTGATGTTACTGGCCTTGCCTCCTGGTTAGCGTCATCTCTTGGCACCTAACGCTGACAGACACAGCAAACCTTCTTGCCACAGCTCACATTGATGTGCATCTGGATGAGCTCAATACCTGATCCTTGTGTGGGTTGTAGACTCCGTCTCATGCTACCATTAGAGTGAAAGCACGCCGATCAAAAGTGACCAACCATCAGTCAGAAAGCATAAGACTGCGAAGTAGTCTCGTGGTCACACCTGCAGAACACTCCTTTATTTGGGGTAGGGTTGTTGCTAACCTGCCTATGCTTTCGACCTGTTGTTCTATTCCATTTGACACAACAGCATAATGAATTGCATTGTCTAGTGGGTGTGCTTACCTAGTGGACAGTTTGATTTCACAGAAGTGTGATTGACTTGGAGTTGCATTGTGTTGTTTAAGTGTTCCCTTTATTATTTTTTTTGAGCAGTGTATGTTAGGTAACACTTCAATGTCTTCTTTCTAAATCTTTGACTACTATTGTAATTCCCTAAAACTCCTTACCATACAGGGATTGTCATTAAATGTCAGCCCTTTGAGGTAGGCAATCAAGGTAGAATTATTCTGACTTTCTTTTGCACCCCTTCCTCTTTTTCAGGAGTAAGAAATCTGTTCTCAAAATCTGAATTTTTTTATTTCTCATTTTCTGTGCCTTCAACATTAGTAAAAATTCCAAATAGGACCTAACTAGGAATTCTTCAAGACTGCCTCCTTCTCATTTGATCTGTTAGCAACTAATGGAGACATTTGTAAACTATATCTCTACATTTTATTCTACCTTACATTTCCCTAGTTTTGAAATCATCCTTCATGAAACTGTATTTAAAAATGTGTTAATTCACGTTTCCTCAGATTTGATCTTCTTCAGGAAATTATCCAAGAGTTGCGAGGAACAAATGACTCCTTCACGATGAATCACAGTAGGTAGAAAATTGGAATCTTATTTTGTTGGTGTAGACCTGAAGAAGACATGGATATAGTAATCAATATTCAGTCTTTATTTGTAGATAAATGGAAGAATTCCCTGTTTATTTACACAAATATTTGGAACAGAGCATTTTGTGACATGAATTGCATCAGTTTTCTTTGATGTTCACTGTTTTTTAATAGATGCAATGTGATTGATTCTAACAATGATCTGTCTGCCTCTGTTTATTAAATATATGCTGCTCATCTCTGTCCTTCCCCATATTATATTAGATACCAGCTATTTGCCTATATTTTTAAGAACCAATTTACATTTATACCATTATATTAGGCTTTCTTACTTTTTTAACAATACAAATTGTTAAGGATTATAAATTACATCATAGAGGAAGGTTAAGAAGCTTGTCTGACCAGCCCTCATGCAAAGCTATTTTTGCTTCCAAAACTGAATTCCTTAGATTTACTCTTAGAAAGAGCAAAAGAGTGAGGAAATATTTCCTGAGCATTTTTAGTCATTTTATGCATGCTTAAAGTACTGCCTGCTGGAGATTAAATGATTCAGTATATACAAGTAACAATTAGTGAAGCAAATTTTATAATTGTAACAAAGAGAAGCTCTATTTCTAAAGAATACATCACAGAGATAAGTAAAGCCCTAGCCCCTACTTTACTACATCTTACCATGCAGAGGTCAAATAACATATCTGTAGGTGTATGTCTTGGAAGGAAGCAGAAGGAAGTGACTTTCCATTAGCAATTTGTGTGGCGAGGAGCAGGCAGAAAGATAATTTTTATATTTCTTTCTATGCCCTCCTAACTCATGTGGCATTAGATCATTAGATTATGTTGGATTTGGATCTCCAACAGGAAGAAAGCATCAATGGGAGAGATTTTTAACAAGGTTAGAACTTCTTATGAAATGCATGGAACATAAAAACATGAAAATGCAGCAGTCACTTCTCATTATGAAAGGATTGGGAAGGGGCTAATATATTCTTCCTTTTCTTATAATTTGTACAAAAAGTTCACATGAAGCTAATTTGCATTTGTTTACATAGTTTGCATGACAAAATTTAGTTTCACAAAGAGGACAGAAACACTGCCGCCAAAGATCTTCCTCTTAACTATTGGCAATCCCTGCTTTAGTTTCAGAAATTGGATTGGTATTGTTGACACGCTGTCTTCGTTTCTATTCTGCTCTATAAGACAGCATTTCTCAATCTTGGCAGCTTGAGGACAGGTGAACTTCAACTCCCAGAATCCCTCTAACCAGCTTTGCTGACTGGTTCAGAAACCCTGCCACAAGAACTCAATTTTTACTTTAAGCAAATGCCCCATTTGGACTTATTAAGAAATAAGGTTTTTCAGCAACTGACTATATTGTCATCTTTGTCCAGAATCAGAAAATGCATAATCTTAATACAGCAATGTATGAGAAATTGTCCCTATCTGTGGAGATAAATGTAACTTCTTGGCAGAATCAATGTTTTACATATAGGAAATTCCAGACTTAACAACTAGGTATTTCCAATTGAAGGAACAAGTAGCAAATAAAGGAGAAAGGCCTTCCCTGAGGACTAAAGTCATTAACATACTAGATTAAATTGAGGTGCAATCTGGTTGGGTATAGAGCAATTGCAAACTGTGTTCTTCTTTTGTGCAGTAGCAACACAGCATCATGTCTAACATATTTTCATCATTTCTACAGAGCAGCAAACATGGAGCAGAAAAGAAAAAGAGATTCGCTCTGATTTAAAGAAGGAAGATCTGACCGGACAAGTGATGATGACTAGTTAGGATGATAAGTACATGGTGATGAACCCTCTAGTTCTATATTAAAGATAGGACCAAGATAAAAGCAGTTTCTTTCTTCAATGGCACAGCCATCAGTATGCATCCTGAGAATTCAGTATCTCCAGTTCAGAGCCTCATATCCTAGAAAAGTTAAGTAGTACTGGACATGATTGCTCTTCAAGAGAAAAATCTAGGTTTTTTTAAAGAATGAACTAATGTCATTTAGAACATTTGGGTCAAGCTAGGAGAGCTATAGATCAAATAAAGCTTTTAGTGAATTAATCATAGGTCTCAATCAAAGCATTTTGTAGCCATTTTTCACATAAACTTGTTTAGCTCATGTTCTTTTATGTTTTGAATTCACATTCAAACCTGTCTAGTCATGCAGCCTTGTACAGACACCTCATTTTGTCATTCTCTAGTATCACATTTTAATAAAGTACAGAATTGTGCAGAGAAAGAGTATAACCCTTTTCTCCCCACCATGCTTCTGGTGAAAATCTCTTTTCTTAAACAAATCAGTTGTTTTTAGCTTCAGTGTAAGAATTACTACAATCTCATCCTGAGGAAGGTAATTAAACTTCCCTTCTTGCTTTGATTTCAATTGTTTAGAGGGGAAAAAAAGCAAAGGAAACATACATTGAAAAATGAACTGTAAGTAGCTTTTCTTTTCAAACCATTAACATCAAATTTAGTTTGATCTCAGTCTACTACTGCTAATTAGTCTACTTATTTTTTGTATTTGGAGAATCTTAACAATCTTAAGATATTTTGCTGCCTTTATCTCTCTTCTTATGAATTCAAAGTTGCTTCAAATTGGGTCTTTGCTTAACTTTT
Organism: Laticauda laticaudata; assembly: GCA_004320025.1. Classification (NCBI taxonomy): domain Eukaryota; kingdom Metazoa; phylum Chordata; class Lepidosauria; order Squamata; family Elapidae; genus Laticauda; species Laticauda laticaudata. The sequence continues at coordinate 16,447 of BHFT01035214.1, read as the reverse complement.
CATAAGTTCCGATGAAGTTTTAGTGAGGCAGTATTACCTTTTATAACATATAGTTATAGTATCTTATACCCCTCCATACTATTCTTTGAGTTACCAGTGTTACAAAATAGGTGAGCTTTAGTAGTATTTGAAAAAAGACTCAATCTGACTTTGTCACTTCTCTTGATTTCTTTATTAAAAAAGAGAAAAGTGTTTTGTGGTTCACTTGTTTTTTATAAATTTTTCATATTTACCTGATGATATTGCAAGTACTGCAATATTTTTTTCATTATTTTTAGTTATTTTTTCTTATAAGCATGATTCACACATAATGATAAACCATAACATACTTTGGAAGGAGTGTGTGTGCATGTGTCTGTGTCTGTAAATTCAAGCTCATTGTGGCTTATTTAATATCCTTGCTTGAAGAAACAAAGTGTAGTATGATATATACAAAAAATTACTAGCTTATATTTTGTTTCCTGTTTTAAGAGCTCAAACACATTTGCTGCTTTCAAGATGCATATGCAGAAACTCACAAGATTGAACTGTTGGCATCTCCATTTCAAAAGGAGACTGGGCAGAAGAATGCATCCTCAAAGGCCACACTTAAATTAGAAAACTTCATCATAACTAGGATTTGGCTAAAGCAGCAACAAAAATTGAATAGGACTGACTAATTTTTCAAGTTGTAAATGCTGGAAGACAGAAACCATCTATTATAAATCAAAAATAATCTATTGGGATTTTGCTGAGCTTAGTTTTCTTTCTGCAAACATTTCATTACCATTCTAGATAAAATGGCCAGGGGTTTGATATGAACCAACTGAGTTTGCTGCTTTTTTATGTGTGGCAGCTTGTCCTACCTGTTTTTATCAGGTATAACTTGTTCTAATTAGTGTGCTTGTTTCTGATTCTGAATAAACTGAAATAATGCAGCATGAGACTTCACAGAGACCACATGATGGCACCATAAGTAAACAAAGAATAAAAAATTCAAAGATTCTGAGACTCTAGAAAGAGGGCATAGAAGAGCAAGAAAGATGATTTGATGTCTGGAGGCTAAAACATACTGTATGATGATTGGTTGAAGGAACTGGGTATGTCTAGTCTAACAAAGAGAAGAACTAGAAGTGACAATAGTAGTCTTACAATATTTGAGAGGCTGTCACAAAGAAGAGGGGGACTTGTTCAGTAAAGAACCTGAAGGCAGGACAAGAAGCAATGGATGGAAACTAACCTAGGAGAGATCCAATCTAGAATTAAGAATAAATTTTATGACAGAACAATTTTCTGGAACAGCCTGCCTCCAGAAGTTATTTAGGGTGCTCCATCTCTTAATGTTTCAAAAAAGAGATTAGACAGCCATTTGTCCAGAATAGTATAAGGTCTCCTACTTGGGCAGAGGGTTGGACTAGAAGACCTCCACAGTCCCTTCCAACTCTGTTATTCTGTATTCTTTATATTAATGGTTTAATTCTAATTTGATTTTCAGTTAATGCAAATTCAATATTTCAGCAGCATCACAGAGCTTTAAATTATATCCTTTACTTCACGAACAATATATGAGATTTATGTAGGCAGCTATGCAATACAGGACAACATGGAAGTTTGCAATTATCCACAGAAATAATAGTCCTATCTTTGTGCCAGTAGATGTGCCAACAAAATAGCCAATATAAGTTGAAGACTTGGGTGAGGAAGTGAGCAATAAAAAGAAGAAACATATTACAATCCAGAGCAGATTTTTCTTACCTACAGGAAAAGGAAGGAAATCATATTGGGAAAAACTTAATGATGATTCACTTGGTCAGTGACTCCAACATGATCCAACTTTATATCTGTTTCTGATTTACTCATCATTAAAGATATTGGTGGGCAGACAGCAAATGGCTCAACTGTGTAGCTTCAGTGGGGCAGCTTCTGTATAGCTTCTCAGGGCACCATCAATATATAAACTACAGTATATTAGTTAATATATTACCTGATAGTTAATAGGGTGATATCTCTCTTATCCCACATCAATAAACCCTTAAACCATTCTTACATGTTATATACTACTGTAGACTTCAGAAAATGAAACTTGGTAAGAAAAAAGTCCCCCCAAAAGAAAGCACAAAATAGACTGATCTCACAATCTTTAAGTTGTTTGTGTAAGGAACTTACTCAAATGCTACTATTTCTATGTCTTAAGCATTAACTTTGGGATCCAGAATCTCAGGCAATTGGAGGCAAATGCACCATGTATCATTTTACATAACGAATCCATGTTAGGACAAGAAGTAATGGATGGAAACTAATCAAGGGGAGAACCCACCCAGAAGTAAGGAACAACTTCCTGACAGTGAGAACAATTAATCAGCTTGCCTTCAGAAGTTGTGGATGCTCCATTACTGGAGGTTTTTAACGAAAGATTGGACAGCTATTTGTCTGAAATGGTACAGGATCTCCTGATTGAGCAAGGGGTTGGACTAGAATACTTTCAAGGTCCCTTTCTATTTTTGTTATTCTGTTATGATTTCTGTGGGCATAGTGAGACTTCAGATTCCTCCTGCTTGAAAGAAAATTACGAGTTTGGCAAGAGAACTTATATATAAAGATAGTTGGTTGATTGTAAACAGAGTATGAGTCAGCAGCCTGCATCAATTTTATGTTAGGCAGATGTTCATCTTGAGCATTGTGTCCAGTTCTGAACATTTCATTTTAAGGATTCAGGTGACCTGGAACAGGATGTGTGACACTTGAAATCCTTAGAAATTTAAAAACTCACAGGTCTGGTGCTGTCCCCAGATGTGAGACACACCCCAGTGAAGTCATTGTGTAGTGCTGAGGCAAGTGAATCAATTTTCTTCTTGCATGGTTGTGGCATAAGTCAGATAAAAAAAACGTTGTGACCTGCAACGCTAGGTCACCAGAAGGGAAGACAAGATGAATGCCAGCAGAGTGAATGGACAATAAAAGAGTTCAGTGTTGGAGCACCAGAATCACAGGATGGAAACAAATCATCCCAGAGAAGATCAAGTTATGTGTTTCCTAAGAGTTAACACCAACTTGACAATCAGACTTCCAAGACTGATGTCAGAGCCACTATGTACACCAGACCAAGAAAGTAACTCCAAAGGAACATTAAAACTACTTCATTATATTGACTATAATCTTGTAAGTCTGATTGTGCTTTATTGCCTCACCCCCTCCCCTTATACTCCTGTGAAATTCAGAAGATGTCTGAATCATTTCCTCTTCCCCTCAGATTGTTTTGGGATTGAGCCATGCTTTTTTTTTGCCTTGTTTTTACCAGATTCTGTGAACTGACCTGGGTTACTTCTGTCAAGGCTGTCTTTACTCCCTGTACAAGGTGGTCAGATAGGGTGCTCCATCACTGGAGATTTTAAAAAAAGAGATTGGACAACAATTTTTCTGGAATAATATGGGTTTTTCTGCTTGAGCAGGGGATTGGACTAGAAAACCTTCAAGGTCCCTTCCAATTCTGTTATTCTTATTATTCTGAAAGTGTGCACCATTGGAAGACACGAAAGATCAGGATGGGGACTGATCATCCTGCAGAAGATCTATCTAAGTCAATAAAAATCAGTGCCAAGTTGATGACAATTAATTCAGAACTGGTGCAGAAATGAAGAGAGCATCTTCTCATTCAGCTTCAGTCACAAAATGTTGTGAGGGAACATCCCACCTTACAAGTTTGTTTGTTGCAGGAGGAGGATATGTTGTCTTCATGTGCTGTCTTTTACTTCTGCATGAAGTGTGAGATCAGAAAGGAAGGAAGGATACCAAAAGGGCCATTTATTAGTGATTTGTAGCATTATCCAACAATTCTGATTGCAATGACAGTAATGAAGTTTATTTCACCACCATAAATGGCTGGTTCAATCATGAGTGAGGAAAACACAGAGGATTTAATATCACTTCACAAAAATAGCAATAGCCCTTAGACTTTCAATTTGTGATTTAGTCCTGAGAACACATGTCTTTGGGTGCTCTCAGGACTAAATAGGTTGCAATTTCCCATCATTATCTTCTTTTAATGACCCCATAATCCCTTGTGGGGTGGAGTCTGGGCAACTGAATGGAGCTGTGTTTATTGGCCGTTTGCCCTTCCTGTTGCCAATGCGGAATTATATTCAGCAGATATATTCTCATTGTGCCCAGAGAGAGAAATATCTGCCTCTACCTAGGATTGAACCCACAGCATCCCAATTGTGAGGTGAGAGTTTCACCTCTAGTCTAGGCCACTGTATCACTCAGATTGCAATTTCCCATCTTGTGTCATAATTGGCTACTTTGCACGAAGGAAAAAGAAAACCAGCTTGTGGTTGATTCAGTTCAAGGTTTGACAAACAATTGCTCTTCCTCGCATGTCCCAAGGACATTCTCACAGACTGCTACATCCACTGAGTGGTGCGTGCATCAGAGGTGGTATTCAGCAGGTTCTGACCAGTTCTGGAGAACTGGTAGCAGAAATTTTGAGTAGTTCAGAGAACCAGCAAATCCCACCTCTGACTGGCCCCGCTGCCATCTATTCTCTGCCTCCCAAGTCTCAGCTGATCGGCTGGGTCTTCTTTGGTTGCCCTGCACAGGAGAACTGACCTGGAAAGTAGGTTAGTGGGGTGGGGAGGGAATGGGAGTTTGCAGTATCCTTCCCCTAAGCCACACTACGCCCACCAAGCCAAGCCCACAGAACCGGTAGTAAAAATATTTGAATCCCACCACTGGTGTGCATGTTATCCCTTAATAAAATCACCATCTTCTCTAGCTGAGTGGTGCAAAAATTAGTTCCTTCAAAGCACTAGGTCACTGTCACTTGTGAACAGTTGATAAAAGCCAATCTGGGAAACCTCAATGGATGCCAGAAGAAGAAAAAGAAGGGAAGGTACTTGCCTATAAAGGGAACTTATAAAACCACACAACCAGTAAGAATTTCACAGAATTGTGTAATGTTACTTCCTCTCTGATTGGTGCCAGTGCCAGTTATCCTCAGACCAATCATTTTGCATCATCTAAACATTGGACTTTTTTCTTTTGAACATTCCTGATCTGGCTGTGGTTAATTGAAGTCCCCCTTTTTTATTAATAAATGAACTGAAATGGAGATATAGCGTGGATTATTTTAATAGAAACATTGGACCATTGAGAATACAAAAGTCTTGGCTTCCAATGACATAACAATATAACACAGGAAAGGGCAGAAATATTAACAGTGATAGGCAGAGATTAATTTCCACTGCATTCCACTTCTAAATTAGATGGAAAATGATCTGGATGGTGCAGCATAAGTAACAATGCATGCTGTCACCACAAAGCAGAGGGGAGGAAGGCAATTTTTTTCAAGCCAATGTGCCCAGCTCTTCTGTTGACAGGATAGCTAGAATAGCCATTCAGGTTTTTCCTAACCTATCTTCTCCAATCTACTGATCTTCAGATGTGGAGTTCAGTGGCAGTATTAATATCAACGCATCTGTAGGGCATTCGGTTTTTAGTGCTGTCTGAGCTTGGTTTTTTTTCTGGCAGGAGTTTCATTACACAAACTTCACCAGCACTGATTATGTTATCTAGTTTGGGTAAAAAAACATCTGCAAGAAAACAACCAAGTTGAAAGAGTGCCCAAGGATTCCTAATTTCAGCCTTGAACTAAAGATATTCTTTGTTAGCATAGGTTTCTACCTTTGGAAGTAATATAAGAGCTGACCAAGAAAAGACAGAGATTTCTGTCTAGAATTTCATCTCAAAATTATTCTTAACACAAAAAGATGTGAGAGCACAAAAGAACCACTGCTTGAAAATGCATGTCACATACATGTTCCACAGCTGGTTTCACAAATTCCCTGGCCTGTTTGTGAAGCCTAGATACTACTGTCCCATGTGCCTTCTCTTCCTTCCTCTTCCACTGTCTCATAATTGACAGAGCAAGAAAGCTTTTCACTTGTTGGTTGTCACATGTTGGCAAGCTTTTTTTTTTCAGCTGGCTCCAAAGGACAAAAGAGACATCCTTATATCAGCTCTTAGCTCTGGATGTCTTCCCTCCCTACATCCGGAGCACCTCAGGGGAATCTCATATTTCTGAAATTTGACTCTCAGCTATCCACACACACTCTTGCTTAAGAGTTTTTGCTAATAGTATCTGTCAAACTGTGATTCCTATCAATCCTTAGGCAAGTTGGTTATGGGACAGATTGGTGGAAGAGATGGGAGCCGTAGGCTAATACATTTGGAGGGAAAGTCCTTCTGTAGATCATGTTTATGAAGTGAGGGACATGCAATTATCCCATCTGAACAACATGATGGGACAGCTGTACAAAATGTTGGCATTGCCACGTGATCATCACCAACCAAGGTGGCTGAGGCTTTCTCAAAGTAGATTGAGAAATTTGCATCCTCTTAACAGTAGGTCTAGTATAGACCTCTGGAAAAAAGTATGCTGCTTAGAAGAGCTAACATTGTATTGCCATGGCTGTCTTCTTGCGAGTTCTCACATTGTAACTGCCCTACACATTTTAATTGGCACTCTTGGTGCCAAAGAAAACTTTCTAGTGTATAATAGTCCATTAACCATAGTAATAAAATTGGAAAAGCCTTTAATTTGTAGGTCCAGCGCCGCCCCCCCCCCCCCCCCCCCCCCCCCCC
>BHFT01035212.1:0-11434 GCA_004320025.1 Laticauda laticaudata | reverse complement strand
TTTGAGCGGATGAAATCTCAGTAGACGGATGCTGGACGGATAGAATGTATGAATCACGCACGCAGTGAGTACAGAACAGATGCATCGTGTTAACTAACAGATGGCAAACGTTTTTCTCCATTTTACATCCTCTTTCCATCCGTTGGTGCAGTGTGACATGGGCTTAAGATAGATGCAACCCAAGGCTGTAAAGGCGGCAGTAATACACGTTTAAATTGCAGGGCTGCATTAACTAATGTCACAATACTCCCTTTAGATCTCTCACCCACTTTACTTGGGGCAGCTGGGATAGAATTTGCCCAATAGCCATCTACCTGTATCTCTGAAGAGGCCCAGGTTTCATGTAAAAAAGGATGTCAGATTGTGATACATAATCAAAAAAGAGTTGGTCTTTTGATGGGACAATCCAGCCTGCTATATTCTAGGTTGAAAGGGAAAGAATGTCATCATTTGACCATTCATCAGGAGATATGATTCATACATGAGGAAGTTGTAGGGTTGTTACCTTGGGTTGAGATGTTATCACAGACAAAATTGATCTTCTCGAAAAGGAGGGGAATCTAATCCAAGTCCTTAGCTTGTTCAAAGTGAGAAGATTTATCATCAGCTAACAGCTTTCCTTTCAAGTATCTCCTCATGAGATGTAGGTCAAGGAATTATTAGGTCATGTTGCATTCAACTTTGAGTTGGTGGTACTGACGTGGATCCCCTCTCGACCTCTTGGTTTGTTGAAGAGGTGGTATTCAGCAGGTTCTGACTAGTTCTGGAGAACCAGTAGTGGAAATTTTGAGTAGTTCAGAGAACCAGAAAATACCACCTCTGACTGGAGATTTTACAGTATCTTCCCCTGCCACCCCCACCAAGCAACGCCCACAGAACCAGTAGTAAAAAAATTTGAATCCTACCGCTGGTTTATTGCTGAAAGTACCATAGGATATTCAGGTAAGGATGATAGCATCTCCATATCCACTGGGACCTCTATTGGCCCCAGTGAATCTTGGCTTCTATTTCCCATGATCTCATGGTCATGATCATGCAATCCCTTGTTCTTTGGGGGAGGAGTAAGAGTCTCAATTATTGGGGAGACAAGATCTATAAGCGGCTCAGCTGTGTCCATTGTGACCAATAAGGATTTCTTTAAATTTTCTAACTTAAATAGTATGTTGTCTTGTTCTTTCTTTGGTAGAGAGCCAAAAGCATTGATAAGGCCTGCTTCTGTGTTATTAAATACATCTGCAACAAGTAAGGTTGACTGGCTCCCCTTCTCCTTCCCTTGCCTTCCCAAAATTGAAAGTGAGGGAAAAACAGCAACCTTGGGAGCTCACTTGTTAACGATTAGGGGTTTAACCCAGTGGTGGGATTCATTTTTTTTTTACTACCAGTTCTGTGGGCATGGCTTGGTAGGTATGGCAGGGAAGGATACTGTAAAATCTCCAGTCAGAGGTGGTATTTGCCAGTTCTCTGGGACTACTCAAAATTTCAGAACTGGTCAGAACCTGCTGAATACTACCTCTGGTTTAACCATTTCCTCACAAAAGACTAATGGGAAAAATTTGAAAAGAAGCTAGGTGTGCCTTCATCTAAAATAGCATCAGAGCAGTGATGGGATTCAAATTTTTTTACTACCGTGCGTGGCAGGGCAAGGATATTGTAAAATCTCTAGTCAGAGGTGGTATTTGCCGGTTCTCCAAACTACTAAAAATTTCTTCTACCGGTTCTGCAGAACTGATCAGAACATGGTAAATACCACCTCTGCATCAGAGGTATGGTGGACTGCTTAAAGGATAGGAGTATCCACTTCCAGTTTGGAGCCTCAGGGAGCCACTCCACCACATGTAGATCAATCTGTCCCCCTTGGCAGTGTAGAAACTGGCTTAGAGAACTTTGCATTATGCTCTTGATATTCCAGCAACCATAGTTAAGTCTATTCATATGGATTCTGAGATCAGTCTGTTGTGTTTGCAGTGAACAATGTAATTAGAGGGGAGATGCTTTACTGTTTTCCAAAGAAACTTCTCTATTAATACCTCCCCTTCTCACTGCCTCATCTGGAGAAAGCCAGTTTTCTGGGAAGGCTGCAGCTTTTTAGCAGGTTCTTTAGCTGTTTCCTTGTCTCTTTGCTCCTTGACCACAGAGTGTGGGATTTAACCCAGTCTTCTGTAAGGTGTTTGGTGGGAATGAAAGGTCTCAGAACTTGTGTTTGAAAAAAAAAACCATCTTTATCTTTTCTCAAGGTCTCCAAATCATGTTGTATGGCTATTAATTTCTCAAATATTGAAACAACAGTTTGTGCTGTGAGAAGGCGTTGCTTTGTAATAAACTCAGTTGTATTTTCCCATGGTAATCTCTCTGTTCTCTGAATTAGTTTGTTGTTCTTAGCCTTTTTAGCCTTTATCTCTGATTCCATACTGGGTGTAACTGGGCTAGCTATTTTGTTGTTGTCCCCCCCAATAAGTATGAGAAAGTCTAATAACTGTTGCTTTGTCAATTCTCTTTGCAGAACCCGTTCTAACATTTCAGATTTGTTAGAGATGGAGGGGGAGGTGGTTAGTTTTACTTATGAATATCTTTCCGACAAACGCTCCTCAATTCTTGGTTGTTTTGCAGAATTCAAGGGTGGGAAAGATCCTGGCCTGGGACCTTGGTGTTTCTTTCTTTTTCACATGTCTCATTTATGTAAACTCCTTTAAATAGAAACTGTTCTGCTTGCTAGTAACCACCTTGAAGCCAGGCAAGGATTTCCAATACACAGATCAAAACCCCAAGGTCTGCAATATATCATGCTTACCTAAAGCAAAAAATAAGAATTTCTGAGATGAATTAATGCAGAATGAGGTCCACGTATGTTAGTAATTCTTTTTCATACTAATTACTACTATTTTATTGTGAAGGTTTTGTTCATTTTCTATCTGACCATTTTTTTTGTTATGAATTTAAACTAAAAAACTACCATCAAGATATGTGAACTTAAGTGGACTATGCAGTCTTTTGATTCCTTTAAAGAATTAACAGAAAATCTAATTTATTATTATTTATTATTTTATTTATTTATTTATTTTGTCAAAAGCTTACAACACAATAGAAATAAGAATAAACATAAGTTTAAATATAAGAAATAGGAACTAATAATTGGGGACAATAGTATCATAGGATGATAGGCACGAATGTGTGCTTATGCACGCCCCTTACAGACCTCTTAGGAATAGGGTCAGGTCAACAGAGGTTAGTTTGAGGGAAAAGGAGTGGGGGTTTGAGCAGGTGACAACAGAATTGGGTAGTGAGTTCCAGACACTGATCACTCTGTTGCTGAAATCATACTTCCAGCAATCAAGTTTGGAGTGGTTTACATTAAGTTTATATCTGTTGTGTGCTCTTGTGCTGTTGTGGTTAAAGCTGAAATATTCATCAACTGGTAAGAGGTAGTAACATATGATTTTATGTACTATGCTTAAGTCTAATCTTAGCCAGCGTAGTTCAAAGTTGTCTAAGCCTAGAATCTCAAGTCTGGTGGTGTTGGGTATTCTGTTGCAAACAGAGGAATGTAGTATTCTTCTGGTAAAATACTTCTGGAGTCGCTCAATTGTATTTATGTCTGATATACAGTGCAGATTCCAGACAGCAGAACTGAATTCAAGTATTGGTCTAGCAAAGGTTTTGAATGCCCTAGTTTGCAAATCAGTATTACCAGAGGAGAAGCTTCGAAAAATTAGATTTACAACTCTTAAAGCCTTTTTGGCATATTATTGCAGTTAGCTTTGATGCTTAGGTCATTCAATATGAGAACTCCAAGGTCCTTGACAGACTGAGGGTCATCAACAAGGTCATATCCACCTAGCTTATATTTGGTGTATACATATATATATATATATGGCTGTGTTCTGATTGGCTGGGGGTGTGTTCTGTTCAGGTGGGGGCTTGGTTGTGCTTGGGTTGGTCTTGGTTGCTGGGGGATTTGAGCTGGTGAGCTGTGATCCTGTTGTTTGGCTTCGTATTCGTAGTCATGCCACATCTTCATGGTGGGTGTCGGTTCACTTTGTGTGTGGGTCGGAGGGGCTTGGAACGGGTGGTGATGCAGCTGTGGTGCAGCTTCTGGTCCGTGGTCGTGTCTCGTCTTCTGTGTGGGTGTGAGTCTTTTTTCTGCATGGAGGTGTGGTGGTGGCATCTTGTGTGGCACTGGTGGGTGTGGGTCTGGTGTCATTCTTCATGTTGGGTACTCATTTATTAATGAGGGCAGGTTTCCAAGTGGCTGGTGGGCGGGAGGTGTATCTTGTTTGTTCATGCTGCGTGGGCATTTTTCTGTTTCTATGGCTTCCCTGATTGTTCTGTTGTTGAAGTGTTTGGTTTTGGCGATGGTTCTGGTATTTTTAAGGTCAATTTCATGTCCTGTGGCTTTGGGGTGTTGGACCGGGGAAGAGGTCAGTTCTTCTTTTTTGGTTGAGTTCTTGTGTTCTTCGGTGCGTGCACTTCTTCTGTTGGTTTGTCCGATGTGTGTGGCGGGACAGGCAGTGCAATATACAAAATCCCTTCCACCGCCTGCACCGCCACATACATCGGACAAACTAACAGAAGAATAAGTGCACGCATTGAAGAACACAAGAACTCAATCAAAAAAGANCCAGATTATAAAGGTGTCATCTACATATCTGAGCCAGAGTTTGGGTTTGTGACCATATTTTTCTAGAGCTAGTGTTTCAAAGTGTTCCATGTAGAGGTTTGCGATGACAGGTGAGACGGGGGATCCCATGGGTGCTCCTTCTATTTGTTTGTATTTTTGTCCGTTGTAGGTGAAGTATGTATTGGATAGGCAGTGGTTGGTGTCTATTACTTTAGTTTCTAAATCATGTAAGAAAATCAAACTGTCTATAAAACTTTCCAATTTGTAATTTTTTTTAAAAAAAGAGCAGCTTCAGCAAAATATATTATAGCATTTTGTTAATTCGTTATTGTTTCCCCAGTTTCTTTTAGAACTATGTTAAAAACAAATCTGTCTTGCAGATTTACAGAATATTATTTTTGTGGCTGTACACTAATTGGTTTCTAAATATCTGATATAGAAAAATCTGCAGGATCAGCAAATTTTTCTTCAGCATACTCATACTTAAAACAAAAAATAAAATAAAACAAAATTGAAAGCTCAAAGCCAATCTATCAGAATATACATGAGATGTGTTTTTGTAAACAAATTACTCATTAATATATAATATATAATACATAATGTGTGTATATGTATTATATATATTATATTTTATACACACACACACACATACACACTCTTCAATTCAGAGTTGAAGATGGAAATGTGTATTCTTCATCTTCCTCAAAGATTTGTAGTTTCTTCAGCTTTCTCAAAGATTCCTTTGGTACCTGTGGCACCATATGGTACAATTATATATTTGTTCAATATTGATTCTTCCTTTCTTCTTATCATACTTTTCCTTCCTATACAAACCTTAAGGGACAAGAATAAAATAGGCTCAATGCAGAAAACATTGTGTCAGACAATAATTGCAAGCCTATGTTAACAAATTTCTTTTCAATGCTTTTGTCTGATACTGTAACATTTTATTCACATTATATTTGTTTACTTTTAATCTATCAATTAGTTGCAAAATCATGTCTGACCCATGGACAACTTTCCATTTGACCATTTAAGCTCATGACAACTGCTTCAATGACTCCATCCAGCTACCTCATTTTCTGCTATCCCCTTCTTCTTTTGCCATCAATCATTCTCAGCATTAGGCTCTTCTCCAGTAAGTCCTCTTTCTCATTAAGTAGTCAAAGTATTTGAGTTTCATCTTCAGGATCTGGCCTTCTAAAGAGAAGTCAGGGCTGATCTCCTCTATGACTAACTGGTTTGATCGCCTTGCACTCCAAGACACTTGCAGGAGTCTTCTCCAGCACCATAGTTCAAAGACCTCAATTCTTTGGCGCTCAATTCTTTGGCAACAGGGCTTAAGCCCCTGTCCCAGTGCACCAATGGATGCAAAGAGGATGTAAAACATTTTAAAAAAGCTTACCATCCGTTGGAAAACTCGATGCATCCTTTGTGTACTCACTGCATACGTGTTTCATACTTTCTATCCCTCCAGTATCCGTCCACTGAGATTTCATCTGCACAAGAAGTTTTGAGCTGCACAAAACTTTTTGAACGTATGAACTTTCCACCGCGTATGATGTACATCTGCGACATACACAGTCAAAAAACGTTCTATGTCCGTTATCATCCGTTAAATGTGCACTGTATCCTCTCGGACATCCTTGCAACTCACATCTGCTGCAGCTGAAAATGGAAAGAGGGAGGAAACGAAAGGGACACGGAACGTCCACACAGCGTTAGTAGCATGGAAATAGAAAGGATGTAAGCATATGCATCTGTATATAAAGGATTAAAATGGACAAAACGTTTGTATCTGGGATGTATCTTGGATATTTAGGATGTCTGGAGTATGTATGTAGAAGCTAAACCTAGTGGAAAACAATCAATTCCTATAAAAAAGCGGAGGAAATCACCTGGATCTCAGTATGAATCCAAAGCCGTGGTGACAGACCTCTTTCACCCTTGGTCTTGCTCTTCCAGCATCATCCATGTTCTCCACCATGATCATGACACAATCCAATGGTAGCTTTATCATTCATCACCATAACCAAACCCTGTTCCAGAGCTGTTTCAAGTTTTATACAGACAGGAGAAAAGAAGAATCAGAGAGCTGTGTGGTCCAAGAATGGATCAGGAGAAGAATGGAGTTTGGGACTGTATGACCAGTGATGGGGAGTTGGAGGAATGAAGACCTTCGTGCATTCCGATCACTTCGATGAGGATGCACCAGCCATGTTTGATGAACTTGTACAGTGATCTGAACCCCAGGTGACCAAGCCGAGCACAACTTCCATCCCATGCCTGGACCCTGGACCTGAAGGTGGCACTGACTCTGCGCCCACCCTGGCCTCTGGAAAAACCAAACATACAAAAACATGCCAGCTACTGCGTGAGGGTGCCACACAACAGCATCAGCAAATGGTCAGAGAAGTGTGCAAGCCATAATCGAAGAATATGTGGAGGAGCTCCTCAAGTGCCCACCACTTGAACAAGGGCTGCGAGGAAAGTTGCAGAAAAGAGTGGTATCAGAGGTGGAAATTTCTCCACACCCTTTGAGCCATAGATGGGAAGCACATGGCCTGGCCAAAGCTCCAAAAGCCAACTCAAGTTCCACTCTATTTCAACCTACAAGGGCTTCTTTCAGTATCATCCTCTGTTTGCCATGGTTGACGCTGACTACAAGTTCATCTACATCAACTCAGTCCCGTAGGTTGAGAGGCCCTTCGATCAATACCTGGATGTCAGGCCCAAGACTGATGCACAGAATTTATCTGTGAGGCTCTGGCTCGCTGGGGTGGAGGGAAGGAGGAGTGTTAGTGAGGCTGATCTGGTCTGCAGCTGGCGATCGTGCAGCGTCTGGGCGTGTGATGAACCTGGCCTGAACTGGAAAGTCTGTTTTCTGCTGTGAATCCTGTTGGTACTCAGCCTGGTAGGTGCAGGGGCTGTTGAAAGCCGTGGAAGGCTGTGACATTGCTGGGTGAGAGGAACAGAACCTAGACTGGTCAGCAGCACTTAAGCTAGGACTTAGGGTTGTCAGAATCTCTCTATCACTTCGGGTACTGGCCTCGCGGCATATCCCTTCAAGGTGTGGCGCACGTCGCGTGATGAAAGTGTGGCTCTGGGAGGATTCTCTGTCCAAGCTCGGACCAAGCTGAGAGCTAGCAGTGTTTGTGCTGGTCCTCTTGTTCTCCTGATCTCCAACAGGACACTGTAGGCTCTGGCCCCCCTCCAGTCCGCCTCTCTGCCCGTGCTTCGTCTGGGAAGCTGGGGTGGGGTGGGTGTGGTTGTCTCTGGTGGCTGCTGCTTCTTCGCTCCATTTGTGACAGGGGATCCTCCAATTCCTCCGGCATGGGGTGTGCAGGTGTCGGGAGGTTCTGCCGTGGGGCCCTCTGAAAACAACACCTGCAACTTGCCTGACAGTTGAGCTAGCCTCCTGGCTGCGAAGAGCGACTGTCTGGCTGTGGGCTGTCTGAGGGAAGGGTGTCAGAGGGGCTGCTCCTTAGTGGTGGACCTCACCCTCCGGGAAGCTGCACTTGCCATGATGTACATCTCCCCGGTCAGTAGGGCTTGACAGTGCCTGCCCAGAGTTTTTGAAGTGTAGCTTATCCCATACCAGTGTGCATGTACTTCCACCATCCCAGGAGTACATCTGCAGTGTAGCCCAGGCTCTCTGCCTTCTCTCTCCAAGCTGCCTGTTTTTTCTTGATGTCGCATAGCAGTCTTTGGCCTTTTCTCCAGAGGTACTCTTCTCCCTCAACATTCCAGCACCTTCCTCCTCATAGGCCTCGGAAACGGTGTACTGTTTCCCTCTCCCTTCTCCTTTTCTTGCCTCTTCCTCCCTCTGTGGACCTTCAGAAGCAGGTCTTCATGGGCGTGAGCAGCAAGGCCTTCAGCAGAGGCTTTGAGGCCTTGGGGCTGGGTCCACCACAGAAGCCGCCAGTAGCAGTAGCAGAAGCAGTAGCACCAGAAACCAACCACCACCACCACCACCAGCGAGCAGCAGGAGAAGCAGCACAGCGCAGCAGCAGCAGCAGGAGAAGCACCAGCAGCTTTAGAGTCAGTTCCAGGGGGGGTCGGATGGTGGTTCTGTCCTTGCTTGCGCAGGGCTGGCACGAGTAGGCATGGGCTTTCTCTTCTTCCCTGATTGACAAACCAGGTGTGTTATCGAAGATGTTATGTGGCAGCACGTCTTTCCTCTGAATGCTGACTCGTGCAAGCTACATCCTTTATATACCATGGAGCTGATGCAATTCATACTCCCCGCATGCTCAGTGAAACGCTTTGCATCCGATATTTACATCCGCTCGGCATCCTCTTGCTTTCCTATAGCACCTTGTGATGCATCTGCGTCATCTGCTATGCATCGAGCCCCTTCTGCTATGCGCTCCACTTCGCTATTTCTTCCCCGGAACCTTGCTGGCAGTTGTGCATCCACTTCCATGCACTGTCATCTGCTAGGCTTCTCCTACGAACATCTGTTTAACATCGCCCGCTACATCCTACCCCCGTCCATTCTTTTCCATTCTTTTCCGTTCTGTTTATGCAAATTTCACCACTTTTGGGAGCGGATGACAACGGATGGAGCCACCCCCGAAATTTTGCTCATCTGCTGTGTCCTTTATGCATACGTTTTGTATCCGTCGGCCAGTGGGACAGGGCCTTTATGATCCAACTTTCACAGCCATACATTGCAACTGGGAAAACCATGGCCTTGACTATACGCACCTTTGTTGACAGAATGATATCTCTGCTTTTTAGAATGCTGTGAAGATTTGCCATAGCTTTCCTCCCCAGGACCAAGCATCTTTTAACTTTTGGGGTGTAGTCCCCATCTGTGGTGATCTTGGTGCCCAGGAAAATCAAATATGTCACTACCTTCATTTCCCTCCCCATTTATTTGCCAGGAATTGAGAGGGCCAGATGCCATGATCTTCATTTTCATAATGTTGAATTTCAAGCCAACTTTTGTATTTTCCTCCTTCACCCACATCAAGAGGTTCTTTAGTTCCTCTTCACTTTCTGCCATTAGAATGGCATCTGCATATCCGAGGTTGTTGATATTTCTGCTGGGAAACACCAGAATCAACTGGTGATTCATCTAGCCCTGCCTTTCTCACAATGTGCTCTACATGTAAGTTGAATAGGTAGGGCAACAGTATACAACCTTGTTGGACTTCTTTCCCAATTTCAAACCAATCAGTGGTTCCAGGTCCAGTTCTCATTGTTCTTTCTTGATCCACATATAGGTTTGTCAAAAGACAAATAAGATGGTCTGGTTCTCCCATCTCTGTAAGAACTTGCCACAATTTCTTATGATCCACACAACCAAAGGCTTTAGCATAGTCAATGAAGCAGGATTATATATTTTTCTGGAACTCCCTAGCTTTTTCCATGATCCACCATATGTTGGCAATTGTTGTCCATGTGACTAAATAACATTCCCTAAATTCTGAGTTGCTTCTGACATGGCAAGTTCTGACAAAGCACTTATTTGTGAACCTGTAGGCTTCAAAATAAACAACTCTGCTACTTTATGAAACAATTGTTCTATCAAAATCAGAGCATGACCTCCTTGTCCTGTTTTCCTAAGATAACAATTTATAATTGCAACTGAGAGAAAAGTGCAGATAGAATCTTTCTGATCATGTTTATATTTAGGTATAAGAGATTTTAGGGAAGAAGAAAGTGTGAAAATAGTAGAAGTGTCAGCCAAGGAAATGTGCTGCCATTTTTGTTTGCCAGGCAAGAAAAAATAACAAATAGTTTCTTTATATGCGATAGTACTTCCTAATATCAACAGAGTTTTAAAGGCTCTGCTTGCAGCTTCCATTTTGGACACCCATTGCAGACTTGGATTCCTTTCCAGAAGAACTAACCATCAATTATCGGTATAACTTAGCACTTTTTGAAGTTTGACATTGGAGTTTTCACACAGAGCAACTGAATTTGCCTGCAGACTTGAACACTGTCTGAATGATAATTACTTATTCCAGTGCCTGCTCTTTATAATCCATGAAGGTCAGGAAATACCTCTGTTTCACATCAAAATATCTTGTTATTTAGAGGCAAATGGATTTATTCCCTGCAGAACATAAAAGAATCTAACAACAACAAGCACAAGAAGAAACCAGGTTTAGGGAGAAAACACTTATTCAACTTTATTTCCTACTTCAATGATTAAATTGAAATGCAGAGCAGCAGAAGGAATTCCATTTTGTCTGTTGTTTTCTTTCTCCTTCCTGGTGAGAATACTGTAATTGCCAATGAAACATTTTTTTACATTACCAATATTTTGAATATGCCTACATTAAAGAAACATAAAGATAGGCTACATCAAGAAGAAAACAATTGATAAAAATAATGCAGTTAAATGCAAATCCTGAAAGCTCTTAAAAGAATGATAATTAAAGGATTAAAAATACATTTTAATGAACAGAGGACTAGAAATCCAAACAGGGTCCATTCTTTGGGACTGATTCACCTAAGCTTTTATGCTACATAATGTAAAGGACAAAGCAGCATTTGCCCAGTTTCATGAAAAAAGACGGATAGGATGAGATGCTTTGCCCATCAACTAAGGGAGAAAAACCACTTAGATAGAACAACTCATGCAGCACATATAACCCTGTGGCTATTCTTTCAAAGAGATCAAACAGATAATCATAGTTGGAAGGGACTTTGTAGATCATCTAGTCCAACCTCCCACCCAAGTGGGAGACCCTACACCATTTCTGACAAATGGCAGTCAAATCTCTTGTTGAAAGTCTCAAGTGATGGCGCTCCCACAACTTCCGAGGACAAGCTGTTCCATTGGTTGATTGTTCTCACTGTCAG